>CAXITT010001144.1:122375-152342 GCA_964033795.1 Lymnaea stagnalis | reverse complement strand
TGGGGGGGGGGGGGGGGGTGAAAGGGAAGCACTAATTGTGATTCTTATAAAGTGTGTTAGTTGAAATAATTTGTATGAATGTTTTGTCAAATGTTAAACCCCACTCCCATTGATCGATATTACAATTTATGTTTATAAAGGATTTACACAAAGAATTTGCTTATGTCATGTTACTTTTTTTAGAACGCGCGGACAAACATTTCTTAAAACATTTCGAACTCTCGACGCCAAAGCCAAAGCTTCGTATTTTACTTTTTATTCTGTCCGCTAATGGAGCACTGACAACCCAAATCCTGTCACCCAGAGTCAATGTCCCGTATTTTGTACTGACCACCACCATTGTCCAGTCGTGTGATTCCATCCGTCTCTGGGGGCCCGCAGAGCAACCCCCTACATTCAAGGCTAGTTAAGGCTAATTTCTCTTTTCACAGCGTCCGTTCCTGTGGTCATTTTGGTGTGAACCACGCACACCCCCTCGGGCGAGAATCTCGCTTCTCGAGTTTCTCCGACTCGGATCTGTTATCGCCCTTGATCCCGAGATATCACACAGTGTGTCGTGCGCGCACCCCCCGGGCTTATTTCAGTGCGTCCCGTTCTGCGGTGCGCTGGAAACAGCGATGAGGTTTGTAGTAATTAGTGTCAGTCTCTCCCCTTCTCCTTCATGCGACCCCCCCCCCCCCCCCCCCCCCCTCACACAGTGTGTCGTGCGCGCACCCCCCGGGCTTATTTCAGTGCGTCCCGTTCTGCGGTGCGCTGGAAACAGCGATGAGGTTTATAGTAATTAGTGTCAGTCTCTCCCCTTCTCCTTCATGCGACCCCCCCCCCCCCCCCCCCGCTCCTCTTCCTAACCTTCTCTAGATGACCATCATTATTTAAGTTACAGAACTCACTAATGTCTGTGATGATGGATCACAATTGGACATTCACTTGGTTTGCCTGCAAACAGGAAGTACCATCTCTTTACTTATCGCCCGTGGAATCTAACGCCACGGCCACCGGCCAAGTCTGTTGGGACGGGGCGGGGGACGCCCGGCGTTTAGCGCGCGGTGTCAAAAATGAACTTCAACAGCAGACGATTTTCATCATTGATAACTGTTGGTTTAGGCCCTGTCTCTGACGGAGTCAGGCGTCCAGTTATCTTAGAGTGGACAACGGGATCACACCAGGTAAATGACTCGAGAACCCTCACGTCCCCATGCTTAGAGGCCCACATTTGTAATGTACCCACCTCAGTGGAGACATCTCCATTAACTCAATAATGCGTACTCGTTTTACCGTGGACACTTTAGTAGACGAGCGTCTATGTTGACCATCTGGAGATGTGAATGAGATTTAAGTTAAGGCAATAAGGGGTGGGGGTGGGGGTGGTGCTGCAATCAGGTTAGTACACACACACACAGAAAAATGAGTAAAACAAAATATGGGAAAATCTGAAAGAATAAACGCAACAAAACAACGAACGTGTCGGCAGGGAGCCTTCGTCAGCTCAAAAAAAACAGAAGAAAACAGAATCAAATTTTAAAAAAGCAATTAGATGAAAAGTAGTGTCCGAGAGGGTACCGCAGTAGCGTACCTATATTGTACCTCTTATATTTGGTATAAAACCTGGAAATTTCTTTCATTATAAAAATAGGGAAAGACTGCAGTCAAGTTAGATAGTAGAAGAATGGAAATGAGCGAAAGAAAGTATGGGAAACCCTGAAATTAGTGTTCTTTTTTTTTTTTAATTTAGTTCTGTTTTTACTGTTTGTTCGTTGACGAAGGCTTCTTGCCGAAACGTTCGTTGTTTTGGTTGCGTTATTTTTTTTTCAGGGTTCTCCATATTTTTTTCCCGCTCATTTTCATAAATGTTTGCCTGCCATCACATGAATCCACGGTCACACTCTTCAATATTCAAACAGCGATTGGCTAATGCTACTCCATATTGCTCGCATACCCCTCGTTGGAAGCCTTGTGGCCCGCGGGTCTATGCATGCAATATGGTTTAAACGCCCAGCCGTCCAGCGCGTTAGATCGCCAGCTGAGCTTGTGACTTATGTAAGCTAATGAGCTGCGTGATGTATTAGTCCGTGAGGATTATCCCCTCCCACGCCCCCTTCCCACCCCTACTCCCTCCTTGTGTGGTCAATCTCACTCAATCACAACCAGAACAGGAACTTTAAAGGGGTGATAATTATTGACCAATTATCGTTCTTTCTCTCTTTCATCCGTCATCAGAATATGTAATGTAACCCAACGCTTCAATTCATACAACATGATCTAAGTATCAAGCTTTGTATCACGCACTGCCACAGGCAACAACGAACTTTCTTGCTATTCGGTGACGTGACTACCTCCAGGGCTGGCTGGGGTAAGTCCCAAATTTACAGACCCAATTCTCCCCCCCCCCACCCCCAGTCACTCCAGAGATAGATAAAAAAAAAAAACTAAAAATTTGTAAAAACGCTCAAATCACGCAATTTTTAGTTTACATTTAAAAAATTTGGGAGAAGCGAGCAGACTTGACCCAGCGTATTTCATGCACAGCGCCATCATATCAGCTTCTGGCGCTCCATGTGCAACAGTGCAAGAAGATTTTTTTTTTTAAAGTTTAATGGCTACCCATTTTTAATTTTTTTTTTAAAACATAACTAAATAGGCACAGTTTGTCAATATAATCTTAACATCTACAAGCAAAGTCGATTATTTGATATCTTTTTATGCAAGAACTTTAAAAAAAATAATTAAATTTAGCCTCAACCTTAAAGGGACAACCATTAAAAAATTATAAACAAATAATTAAAATGGCATTGACGATAAAAGACATCCAGTTATTTTTTTTTCTGAAAATTGTAATAAATCTTCAAAAGCCATACAATATGAGTAAACGGTAGCCCTGCTGTGACGTAGAAAAAAGTGTCCCCTGGGAGTGGGGGGGGGGGGGGATTGGGGAGGGGGGGGCCGGCCGGGGGGGGATTTTATTTTTTTTTTTTTGGGGCGTCTTGGGGCCACCGGGGGGTTTGTTTTTTGTTTTTTTTTTTTTTTTTTTTTTTATGAGTAAACGGTAGCCCTGCTGTGACGTAGAAAAAAGTGTCCCCTGGGAGTGGGGGGGGGGGGGTATTAGGAAGGGACGGGCCGTCCTGGGCGGAATTTTAATTCTTTATAGTAGCGGCATCTTCGGCCAACTGCAGAGTTTGTTTTTTGTTTTTTTTTTTTTTTTTTTTTTTTTTTTTTTTTTTTTCGTTGAAGGGGACGGCAAATTCGGTCGGTAACAAACCTAGATACGCCACTGCTTCTCTGACTTAGCTGCAGAAGAACAAAACATATAATGAATTAATGAAGATGAAAAGAGGTGTGGAGCTGATCTCGCAAATACGTTTGATTCGATTTAGCCAAATTTCTATTGTCCACGCATGCGCCGGACGTTGTGAGAAAACTCAAAGTAAGACATTTTCTCCTAGGTCAAAACGATTCGGAAAGTCTCTGAACTGCTAATCATTGATGGATGATGCAATTTATTATTATTTTTTTTAATATTGATTATAAGTCAAGCTATATTGATTATAACGTCTGCCCCTAACCACCCCACACCCCCCCTATGGCGTAATCACGCCCCGCTCGTCTGCTCTGGTGGTTACGGCTACGTCGCCGCGGACGCCCGGATGAAGGAACGTCCAGGCAAGCCATAAAAACCGCGAAACGCAGCCAATTATAAAACACTCGAGTCTCTACAGCTCAACACCCAATAAACAGGAATGAGACACATCCACGTCACAGACTCGGGCTCGTTTCATTAACCCTCCACTGCCCGTTCTTCTCCAATTTTATGGCTGTCTCCATGTAAGGTCGTTGTAGGAACCCCGGCTTTGCAGAGAGGCAGAGAGGGAGAGAGGCAGATATATCTCATTACACACTTTATATCGGTGGGAGGGGTACCCGACGGCCCCGTGGTGCGCTGCACCGACCGGTCCGACTCCTGGCGGCGATAAACTAATCCATGTGGATAAAATGCCCACCCATGCATCCGTTGATTTCTCGGCCGGCGATGTTTCTTGAACGGATCTGGACAATGAGCCATGTGACCATCCAAAGCCCCCAGGGGGGGGAGGTTGGGGGGGTCTTGTCTCTGTATCAACGTGTCATGATAACTCTGAGGCCATTAGACCGCAGACGGGCAGTCAGGAGAAACGTTTATAGAATACCGCATTTATCAGATTTAGTGTTATACATTTGGGAGACCAAAAAAAAAAACAACAACAAAAAAAAGCTTGGAATTTGGTAGGTTGCGAAAAATATAATTTAATAGAAGCAGTGCACCGCAAGTTAACTCCTATATATCACTGATTGATGTGAGTGAACCCTAAAGTAAAGAGGCTTATTTAGCATTGATTACACACGCTTGACATGTCGGCTTACACATCGGCTCACATATGGGCTTAATTATCGGCTTACATACAGTCTAACACATCGTCTTAGATATCGCCTTACTAACACATGCATGGGCTAACACAAATCCAATTCTCGACACTGTTGAAACAAATTCTATAACTCCTCAAAGTGTCTTATTTTATTACTTCAAAAAAAAAAAAAAAAAAAAAAAAAAAAAAAAAAAAAAAAAAAAAGTTGGAGAAAAAAAAGGGGGGCAGGGTTGGACTAAGCAGACAGGGCCGATGATATTAAGACCACCAGGACCGATGATATTAAGACAGACAAGGCCGATGACATTGAGGCAGACAAGGCCGATGATATTAAGACCGCCAGGGCCGATGATATTAAGACCACCAGGGTGATGATATTGAGACCGACAAGGCCGATGATATTAAGCCCAACAAGGCCGATGATAATAATACCGCCAAGGCCGATGATATTAAAACCGCCTGGGCCGCTTCTACATTACAATAAAACTTTCGTATTAATGTCTGACTACAGATTTTTGTCCCAGTCCGCTTCGACACTGAGTACTCCAATTTAGGGGAGTGTGTGTGTGTGTGGGGGGGGGGGTTAATTCCCTCCATGTTTTATCTGTAATAAGCTTTTTGCAAGAATGTAATTTAATCTAAAAGAAGCATGATTTTTATGATGGTGAAGTGTAATGTATTATACTAAATGTGTTGGATAAAACCGCCTGGGCCGCTTCTACATTACAATAAAACTTTCGTATTAATGTCTGGCTACAGATTTTTGTCCCAGTCCGCTTCGACACTGAGTACTCCAATTTAGGGGAGTGTGTGTGTGTGTGGGGGGGGGGGGTTAATTCCCTCCATGTTTTATCTGTAATAAGCTTTTTGCAAGAATGTAATTTAATCTAAAAGAAGCATGATTTTTATGATGGTGAAGTGTAATGTATTATACTAAATGTGTTGGACGTTGGAAGTGCTTTGCGGCAATGCGTCGTCTTGTTTGTGCTATGTATATAGTAATACTTGCACGAACGCATTTCTGTGTGTCAATCTTCTGTTTTATTGTAATGGCAGTTTAACGGTGAAGATGCGCTTCCGTGCAGATGAATTCGAGAGATCCGACACAGAGAGATAGGAGACCTTCAAAATGAACGAATATTTTCTTTATGAATTACCTTGAAACTCACTTGAAACTTGGGGACGAGTTCACGTGGAAAAAAAATTACACTCACCTCACGCACAGAAGTTAGCGAAATGTAACGTCATTGGATTGACCGCAGGTGAGTGGCAGATTTCATAGGGGTGGGGGGGGGGGAGGCTTACAGAGGGCGTGGACGTAACCTGGGACATTAATGCCTTGTTTTTATTGTCCTGGTCAGCAGGTGAGAGGGGGAGCTGCGGACATTCACGTCCGACGGTCAAAGGTGTGGTGGGTGAGTCGGTTGTCTCAACTCACCTGTTGGCAGACGTCACTCACAGGTTGGATCTTACGTCACGGAATCTCATATTTCGAGTGCCACTTTAACCGGTTTCGAGGTGTCCAAGACCCCCCCCTCCCTTTGACAGTCACATTTTTTTAAACTTATTATTATTTTTACATACCATACGCTATTAAAAATTCGAGGTGTCCAAGACCCCCCCCCCTCCCCCGTACACGATTCATAAGGTACATGCGTTTTGAACAAATCTCTTTTTCGTCCCACTAAACAGAGTTGAAAGATAATATAATTCATTGTTGACCTTTGACCTACACATGGTAGACCTCTCTCCAAGGTTAATGTTGAAAACCAATGATAACATTCTATAGGGATTTTCATGTTTCATTTGTATTAATTCAAGGACGGTAATTCATGTCCATCAATGAATTAAATACTTACGATAACTCTACCGAGTAGCGTTGAAGAATTTCAAAGTTTGCTTAGAGAGGTAGTATTTAAAATTGATTTACCATAGTATCCACCCCCCCCCCCCCCCCCCCCCCCCCCCCCCCCACCACCAAATAAACATTCCAAAATCGTGGAAATTATTCCATTCAGGGTCGGTGCAAATGGGAGATTTCAGTTTAGGCCCCGGAATAATTTGCTTTGAGTTACAGCGGTCTATATATATAGTATTACCATCCTGCCTATATAATATAGAATTATATATAAATACACGGACTAACAATAATTTAGGCGTTGAAAGCAGTAACCTAGGTTGAATTTTTTTTTTTTGTTTCCCTCTCGGATACTACCTCTCAACTCTCAACTAAGTGCTATTTAAAAATTTTATTCTGTTTTTTTCTGTTGTTTGTTCGCTGACGAAGGCTTCCTGCCAAAACATTCGTAGTTTTGTTGCGTTCCTTTTTTGGGGGGTTTGACCATACTTTGTTTTACTTATTTCCTTTTTTGCTAACCTGGTCTCACCTTATTACCATTACCATTCTTCCACCTTGAAATGTTTCAACCCTGCGGTTAATTTCGGACACAATCGTCCATTGACATTGCTTTATCGATTATTTTGTGCACGTTTCTTGGCATCGCTCTGGATGGAGCCCAAAAATTGCATCGAATCAGACGCGTGCTCCGGCGCCGACGTATGGCTTACGCCTGCGCTCTTGACCGCTGGTCATTTTTCATTGTCACCTCTCACATGGACCAGTGTCTGGCGTCTTGAGAGGGCGTCGAATCTGTCTCAAGCCGTAAAAGGATTAGACCAGCCTTCGCAACCGCCCCTAAAAATACACTGGGGTCCAGAGTTCATTTAAAATTTGCGCGCCGTCTGGACGGCCAAGAAGGGCGAAGTCGGATAATTTTGGGTCAGGGAGTGAAAATGTGGAAACCTAGAACACTCTGAGAAGGATGGCGAGATTGGTGGAAAACAATTCCACGGTTATAATTTGTTTTTCTTACCCTTTTCGTTTTGCAGTTTACATGACGTCGCGACGTCCTTATTGGATGACGTAATAAGATATCGCTTTTACTTTTTATCACATGAAATTCTATTAGATAATAAAATGTTGAAATATTTTATCCAGAGTCCGGATATATATATATATATATNATATATATATTTATATATAAATAGCTGTGTATAAAATCAAGGCCTAGATTTAGAATTCTTTTTTTTTTTTTAAAGGAAGAAAGTTAGAATGCAGATTAGAGGAGAGAGAGATAAGAGAGATACTGAGAGAAAGAGATGAAAAAACAAAGAGAGATGAAGAAACGGAGATGAAGAAACACACAGAGAGAGAGAGAGAGAGAGAGAGGGGGGGAAGAAAGAAACGGAGATGAAGAAACAGCGAGAGAGATGAAGAAACGGAAAATGAAGAAACAGAGAGAGATGAAGAAACAGAGAAATATGAGAGAGGGAGAAAAAGAGAGATAATATAGTACTTATCAGTTAGCTTCTCTCAAAGCACAGAAACAGATAAAACAACAAATTTTTACCACTATAAAGTCTATATTTTTAATGTCGGTTGAGTGGAAAGAAACATCTCAAATAATCCCACCTTCCTGTACACTTTTTGTCATTTTACTACCGCTGAGGACTTCAAGAAAGGTGCCAGTCTATCTCTGTATAATATATTATATTCTCAATCTATTGTTCAATATCATTCCCTTACAAAAGTCTAACTGAAACACAAACTATAAACATAAAACAAGCTAAAAAACAAGAGACTGGCAAATTATTTAATTTTAACAAACCCCTCCTCATTCTCATAACATAGTCGACATAGATTTAATTTTTTTTTTTTTTACAATGCTTAAAGTCCTGTTCCATCGTGAGAGCACCCTTGTCCCGCACACCAGCGGAATTCAACTGCATGGCCGTCCACTGCACGTGCCAAGAGTTGATGTAACAGCCCGGCCCACGTCAACATCTGTCCATCTGCTTTTCGTCACCCCCGGTCATCGCGCTGGGGTCGGCATTCATTTCCTATAGAACCCCATCTGCATAACCGCCATTATTGCTCGTGTCATGCCCGGACAGAGATCAACGCGCGCGTGAGAGAGAGAGAGAGAGAGAGAGGGGGGGGGGGGCGCGGTAATTAACGCACAATGATCTGTTGGCGGGAATGCTCACACGCGGTCACGTGACAGTTTGTTTTGGTGTGGAGTCGGGGGGGGGGAGGTTGTGCTGGAAAGGGTTATCATGAGATGGGTCCAGAAGGCCGAGGAATGAAAAGATTATCCGGACACGATAGCTTGGAGGAATTTTTTTTTCCAGATAACTTTAAATAACAATGGAACTATTATTTTAGTCAGTTCAAAAGTAATAACAGTAGAGTGGTTAAGTCAGTTCAAAAGTAATATAGAAATAAAGTAATTGAATCGGCTCAATAGTAATAGCAATAGAGTAGTTAAGTCAGTTCAAAAGTAATAAGTAATTAAGTCAGCTCAAAAGTGATAGCAATAGAGTAGTTAAGTCAGTTCAAAAGTAATTTAGCAATAGAGTAGTTAAGTCAGTTCAAAAGTAATAACAATAGAGTAGTTAAGTCAGTTCAAAAGTAATATAGAAATAAAGTAATTGAATCAGCTCAATAGTAATAGCAATAGAGTAGTTAAGTCAGTTCAAAAGTAATAACAATAGAGTAGTTAAGTCAGTTCAAAAGTAATAACAATAGAGTAGTTAAGTCAGTTCAAAAGAAAAAACAATAGAGTAGTTCAGTCAGTTCAAAAGTAATAGTAATAACAATAGAGTAGTTAAGTCAGTTCAAAAGTAATAACAATAGAGTAGTTAAGTCAGTTCAAAAGTAATAACAATAGAGTAGTTAAGTCAGTTCAAAAGTAATAAAAGTAATAACAATAGAGTAGTTAAGTCAGTTCAAAAGTAATAACAATAGAGTAGTTAAGTCAGTTCAAAAGTAATAACAATAGAGTAGTTAAGTCAGTTCAAAAGTAATAAAAGTAATAACAATAGAGTAGTTAAGTCAGTTCAAAAGTAATATAGAAATAAAGTAATTGAATCGGCTCAATAGTAATAGCAATAGAGTAGTTAAGTCAGTTCAAAAGTAATAACAATAGAGTAGTTAAGTCAGTTCAAAAGTAATAACAATAGAGTAGTTAAGTCAGTTCAAAAGTAATAACAATAGAGTAGTTAAGTCAGTTCAAAAGTAATAAAAGTAATAACAATAGAGTAGTTAAGTCAGTTCAAAAGTAATAAAAGTAATAACAATATAATAGTAAAATCATTTCAAAAGTTATAACACTAGAGCAGCCAAGTAGTGTCCATATAGGGAGATGTGGGAGTTATTGCACTGGAATGATTTTTTTTGTTTTTTGGCGTATAAATAAGTTGAATTAACCTATTTTTAACTTTATTATATGTTTATTCTTATTTTACTATTTTATTCTTCTTGGTGAGTTGGGTTGGGAGCAACAACTGTTTGCGCCCCCCCCCCCTCACTGTTTGAGCATGGGGCGAGTGCCCCACTTCACTCCCCCCCCCACCCTTATAACGACCCTGGTGTGTTGTGTTGCTGGGGGCCCCAGTGCATTGCTGTGCCCAGGGCTCCCTATGTTCTTAAGGCGGCCCGGTGTGGGAGAGTTGAAGAGACTGCGGATAAAGCTTTTAAGCAGATTGATGAGACACATTGTGTAAATAAAACCGAAGAAATATAGAAGAAATGGAGAAAAATATATTTTCTTTACGAAGAGATATTTTATAGGGTAAGTCCCCCCCCCCCCTCCCTTTCCCCGAAATTTACAAAACAAATAAAAGAATGTATAATTATAATCTATTACTAGTTTTAGGTCCAAGTAAAATATGGTAATGTTATTGAGAAAGCATAAACAGACGAGTTAACAAGACATTAATAAGAAAATCTACCAACGCGAATTATCATAATAATAATAACTTCATATAAGTCATAGATTAAAAGATGTAACACAAAGCCCATATCATTTACCACGACGACGACACGTTTTTAGCGACTCAACCCCGAAGTGTCACGCAACAGCACCCTGCCAAGCGTTTCTCTAATTTCATGTTTTTTAGCAGCGCTGAATAATAACGGGATTTATCCCCCTCCCCCACAAACCCCTTCCGCACATGGGGGAGCTGCGTTCCATCACTTACTGATATCAGACAATTCAAAAAAGCAATAAATATCCGCCCGAAGTGCAGACGCTGTTTCAGGCCCACATCTGCTCTGGCGGTATGCACGGGCGCGTGCCGATAGTAAATCGGAGCACTCTGATTGGTCGGGTCTTTCGGAACGTCATCATTGTTCCGGTGTCAGCGAAGCTTCGTTTCCAGTGACACTTGGCGTGGGCTTTAGCAAGGAATGGATATAAAACAAACCATGTATCGGAATGGACGTTCAGATTCACTAAATCCTACAGTTAAACTCCAGTATTTTGGAGACAGTAACTTAGTGAACAGGAGAACTATTTATTTTTATAAACGTAGGCTGTGTAGCAGTTTTCAATCCGTCGGAGTTGGGTGATCATATTTTCACTCACTTGCAGTGCATTTTCTACTTTCGGTTTCTGTTTAATGTGCATGATCACCAGTCACCACTTTCACAAAATGGATAACTTAACGAATGTTTGTGAAGCAACCAGTCAGTCTCACGATATAGATAACTACAGGCCAACTCATAGAAAGGTAAGTCGATAAAATTTAAAAATAACTAACTAAAATAAATTATTTTATTTTGGTCTAGAGGCAGAGGTCAAGTCTAGGTAGGCTTAGATTTAGATTATAGAAGTTAGAGTAGAGTTCGACTTACTTTTAACTTTACTTAGTTACTATTTCTAAGTATTTTTTTTAGTAACTCTAGGTACTTAAGTAAGAAGTTAAATCCAGTGTTAACTTAGTTAAAATCTTAGCATATTAACAAGCCAATTATTATAATTAAAGAGGGGGAGTTAGTTAAGTTAGTAATAGTAATAGTAATAATAATAGATTCAATTTATTAAAGTTAACATGATTCAAGTTATTATCTTACTGATTACTGACTGGGACTTAAGACTAAGGTTAAGACACTTAAAAGTGTGTATATTATATTATATGATTTTAGTTAGGCATATATAAGTTAACATTTTAAATTCACAAGTCTAATATTACTAATAAAAAATAGAGTATGACCCTGTTTATAACATTAAACGGTGATAAATTGGTTAATAATTTAATATTAATAATGAATTAATGTTTTTCTTTTTTTTTTTACAGGGTAAAAAGTTGCTCGCAGAAAAGAAGAGACGAGCTCGCATTAATAATTGTTTAATGCAAATTCGAGATTTGGTTTGTGAAGGGGAAGAAGATAAGGTATGCTGCACAAAATACTCTTCACTGTATATATATTTATATATTATAATAAAATTTAAGGCCTATGTCATATGACAATTATTCATATCCTGTTATAGTAGTTTAGCAGGCTAAGTATTTGTTGCTGACTATAAGATTTTAATATTTTAATTAACATTCTGCTTGCAATATATCTATGGGAACGTTTTGGCCATATTAATATAAGTCTAATGTTTTTGTTTTATTTAGGTGATTACATTTTTAATAATCAATGCTACTTTTAATTAAACTTCTATAGAAATTTAAATATTTTCTGTTTTATTCTCAGGACACAGACTTAGACAAAATGGAAAAAGCTGAAATTTTAGAGAAAACTCTTGAAGTTCTCACAAGATTGCGTCATGATTATAGCAGTTCCACTAGTGGGAATACATTTTCTGCACGTAAGGCCATGGCAGTGCGTTATGCTTCAGGGTTCAGTTCATGTGCTGAAGAGTCCATTCGTTACATACAGAGTTCTCGCCTTGTTCCTACTGAAGTTAAAGTACAACTACAGAACCACCTTAGAGCTATTGCGAGAAGAATGGAGACAGTGGTTCAAGTTGATGATCAAAATGTGAACTTTGGCTCAAATTTTCCCACCTCATCTGTGTCGTCCTCATCCTATTTGTCAACTGAGAAATACACAGCAGAAGAAGCAGAACAAATTTCTGGCAGTCACTGTGAAACCACAGAAGCCAGGGGAGTGTATGTTCCATCTCCCATTAACTCTTCAACACCTGCCCTTCAGTATAACATAACACACAGTACAACAGCACCTATTTCACAACAATGTGACCGTGTTACAAGCACACCTGATGCATATCCAAAAGTGGAACGCCTGAACCATTACCAGAGATCTGCAGACCAAGACTCATTGATTATCACTGAAACCAGTGAGGGCTCCAGAGACCTCAAATGCAGACAACGCAATGAAGTACACAGCTCTGCAGTGCACAAGTATGAAGCTGTTACCCCAGAATTTCCCAGGGAGCACTTCGTCAGCCCGTACGCACCTCTGGCGACAGATCAATCATATCCTTCATCAGTCCTGTCTATGTCAGCCTACACACCTTCAGTCAGCTCTCCCATTATAATGCACCCAGCTGCACTTTTAAACACGAACACTGTGACACCCGACACACCTATTTACTGCTACAGAGGGTATGAGCCATACCCTGCTATCTCCAGTGCCTTGGTACGGCCAGTTCATTACATTTCAACACCAATTAGCAGTGCTCCTATTTTATCGACACCTGTCACTAAGCGGACGTCAACAGAAAACAGTGCACTTAATCTGTGTGTTAAAGGAAATGAGGCGCATCAAATTTCACCAGAAACAATGTGGAGGCCCTGGTAAAGTACATTCAATAATGACAGACATTTGGCTCATACATTTTGCACTTGACTTTTATTGAAAATTTTTTTCTTTCAGTTTTAGTTCCTACTTTACATTATTTTGATGTACATACAATTTTTTTATCCCTGACTTTATGGATTCACATATAGGGCATTCAAATATTTTTTTAACCTTATTTATTATTGAAATAATAATCATTGTTGATAATTCCCTCATGTTAGACTACACAGTTCCATAAACAGATGAATAGCCATAATGTAACAAATCTGTTTAGTAGTGTTTCTGCACATTTTTTGGGCAATTTTTACAACAGCATAATTATTTCCCCTCTATTTCATTCAAAGATTAAAAATACGATAATATTGTAAAAAAAATTGTAAGAATATTAAGAATATAATGTAATTTGTTCATGTTTTTAAATTTTTAAATTTTATTAATTACCTTAATATTTTGTTGTATATTTTACATTTTCTTTAAAATGTCACATGATTCATAATATTGTTAATTTCAAACTATTATTTGTTCCTATTGAAAGCTGCTCTGTGATAGCATGTTAAATATTGATGCTTCTTCCAACTAAATTAAGCCTCCAAAAATAAATATTTGGATTTAATTATAAATGAACATACATGTCTTGTGTTATTTGTTATTGTGTTTTTCTTTTTTGAGACTTAGCATAAGTTTATGTGGGGTTCTGAAAGTAGCAATAGCATTTATATTAAGGTAGAGAACGTAGCATTCTGAATTTGAAGAGCTGATGAACCTGTGGTGTCCGGGTGTCATGTATACCCTTAAGTCATCAAATTAACATGGGTTTTAATAACAGCTGTCCATCTTCTCCAAATATTTAAAATGAACCCCCACAAAAAAAAGCCAACAACAAAGTAACTGGGTATAAGTTGAAGTTCTGCAAACATTTCCTAATTTTTTTTTAGTGATTCCACTCTTAACCTATAAGACATTTATTCTGTCAAAAAACTTCTTTAAAAAAAAATCCAAGTCTGTAATGACTAACAATTTAATTGCGTATAAACTGGCAAATTGTAATTATAATAATAATAAATGTTCATACAAAACAATGGCAGTAAATAAATTAATGGTAAATGCTGTGAACTGAGATTGATAAAGGAAATACAATTTTTTTTGTTCATAGCGTTTGATTAGATAAGGCAGACTTTTATACATGACATTCGCATAAATTTTCTTTTTCTCTCGTCTCTAATTGCACTATTATGAAAATAATCTTGTTTGTATTATCGAATTAGTTGGAAAATTTTTATGAATAATGAAACTATTTTTCATTTTTAAAATTGATGTCTTGGAGTTGGAGTGAACATTAAAAACCGGGGCTTATTAATAATGTTTTAAAATTAAAAAAAAATGGTTTTTACCTTTCAGTGCAAACTATGAAGTATTAGAACAAACTAGGGAATTGCTAATTAGAAAATTATGGTGAAATTTGGTGGTTACTGGAGATCTTTGCAATTATTCTATTCATGGAAATGGGAGAGATACCCATGTATTATTCTATTAAATCATAATATTTGGAGAGTTTATACATAATAATCATGTTGCCTCAAAAACGCATTCATTTCAACTTTAAAAAACCTATAAACTTGTTCAATATAAAAAAAGTGATAAAACGACGATAAAAAATAAGTGCATCATTTGAAAACACAAACAATAATCAGACAAAATATATATATATTTGAGAATTCATACTTATTTGACCATTCATACAGTTCCTAAAGAGAATGTCTAACTGTTATGTCAAACTAAGATCAGTTTTCATTACATCGAGTGATCACTTACGGAAAAAGAAATGTTTTAACAACGAGGAAATAGTGAAATCAAAGAAATCTGACAAATTTAATCTACAGAAGATAATGCATTTTTTCTCATTTACTTAAATTATAATTTTTAAAAAGCAAAATTAACACTTGAAAGTTAGTTCTCTGAATGCAACAGAATTCATTTTAATTAACATAGAAACATCAACTATAGTTTTCTTATTTGGTACAATTTAGAGATAAAGTTTCATTCGTTTTATTTTAGGGACGATTTTATATTTTGTAGACAAATACATTTTTACAAGATCTCATTATTGGTAACAATGACAAAAACTCAAATGAAACACATGATTAAATTATACAGGATGAACCACTTAAACCAGTCTGCCTTGAGCACAACAGGTGGTGTCTAGTGCTTTCACTCGTGCTTATCTTGCTAGTAGACAGGGCATAAAACTGCTGTAACTGATAATTCATATCGAGTGACGACTCTAAAAGAATCATGTCCCTGACCTGGGCTCCATCTTCATTAACATTATTGTGGTGCCCAGACCAGAGGCTAACCCACAAACAAATCCTGTTTCGTTAGAGATGGTACATCGCATAGATAAGTGGAATCGGTTAGAGATGGTACATCACATAGACAAATGTCAAATGGAGCCGGGGGGGGGGGGCAGGCAGGTTAAGCTGAGAATCCTGTGTATAATCTAATCATATGTATAACCTACTTTTAGTAGTTGAAAAATATTTGCCAGTTTTATTGAAAAAAAAAATTTTCCACAAAAACAAAACCCGATGTTGATATGAACTACATATGCAAATGTTTACAAGCATTTTCTCACCAGTTTAAAAGGACCATTTTCCAATATCAGATCTGAATAGAACAGACATAAGTAGAACACCTATCCATTCCAAATCAAATTTAAACTTCTCCAAAAGTGTCAGATAATTCAGATATAGTTGTAGTCCCCGCATTGCTGTGTATCAAAAAGGTAATATGCCTATTAATTTTGACCTGAGGTAGAGTCTCATCAAAATATACAGAACTTATTATCCGGTATCTTATTTTTGCTTTGCAGGATATGTTATGTTGCTTTCTTGTTGCTGTTGCACAGATGATGTATAACCAGAGGAGATGCATTACATTTTCAAATTTGTCACATTTGAAAAGAACATTATTACACAGTAAAGAAATTTAAATTTGCACAAATGTCAGGTTCTGGAAATTTAAAATTATGTTCAAAGTGCATAAATTATGTATTTACATTTTCAAAACATTTTAAACACAGGTTGCTCTTTTAATTAAAACCCCCCAAAATGTATGCATTTACCATATGTTGATAATAGCTTGCATTTTGGTCAAATGGATAATTTATTGTTAAATTTGACTTGCTATTAATTAAAGTATAGTACCATCTGCTTTCTTGTTTGCTTAAATTTCTTTTGACTTTTTAAATTTATTATATTCTTTAATCTAATATAACTAATATTGCATGCGGTTGTTAACTGTCTAATGATGAGATTGATGAATACAGAAAGACTAAACTAACTACAAACATATGGTTATTGCACATATCATTAAGCCTGTTCAACTTTGACAAAGAGCTCAAAATAAATGTACAAAATGAATGAACTAAATGTTACAAAGGTTTTGACAACATCTATTCATCAACTTTATAACAGTGATTTCATCTGAACATAAAATCCATGACAAAAAACTTATTTTCATTACTCTTGCAGGAGAAATCTCTGGTGCATTGCAGACTGACATTGAAGCACATCTATAAACTGATTGGCTTCATCAATTGGTGCTACCATCAAAAGCAAAACTAATTTGGTATAAATTATGACAACATACAAATGTTTATGTACGATTTTTAAAGTTTAAAAAAAAAAAAATGAATTATGTTTTATTAGCTTCAACATTGCAACATATATTTTTCCTTAAATTTAGGGAAGTTTTAGATTTCTTAAATGGTCAAATTACTGAATGTATTTTTTAAATAAAACTCCTTTGAACAAGAATTGAATTACTGGCCAATATCGTTGTTGATCCAATTTAAAATGAACTGATATACGTATTAGCCAAATGTAGATTGTATTTAGAAAAAGGATATTGGTGAAATGCAGATAAAGTTAAAAAAAATGTATTTGCTACTAATTACAAATAAATTTTAAATATTTAAAAAAATGGAGCGACAATTATGATTCCACTGATATCATTTGAGTTACAAAATTAAATTGAATATCCGCAGATCATGACATAATATAAGTACACTGTACAAGTACAATTAATGGATGATTTTAATGAAAATTTTGAGGATTCCTGCTTTAAATTTATTCAGTGGATCCATCCTCATTTTTGATAATGTTGTTAAAAAAAATGAACACAGAAGTAATGTTAAAAAAATGTTTACATTTTGCAGGCCTAAGGAATAAATTAATATGTTGCACTGCAAAAGATACCAAAATGTTATTTTACTGCTTGGAAGCTTCCACATTTTGAAATGGTTTGTCATTTAATGTAATCTTCCTTTTTGATTTGTCTTGTCCACATGGTCAGGATAAACCACTAGCGAGTGAAGTGGTTTAGTGACTGTTGCCAGAAGTATGTAACCTGGCACAGGAAACTGAATTATTCTTTTTTAAATCATATTAAATGAAGAGAAAAAAAAGGATATAATTTAAAACACAGACAAACAATGTAGATACAACATAGTAAATGAAGAGAAGAAAAAAAAGGATATAATTTAAAACACAGACATACAATGTAGATACAACATATTAAATGAAGAGAAGAAAAAAAGGATATAATTTAAAACACAGACAAACAATGTAGATACAACATATTAAAGACAATAGATCATTGCAAAATTGTTGGCTCATACATCAATTGGCTGAATGAACTTTGCTGGTAAATGTTATGTCATGATTATGAAACCAAATGTTAACAATGATATTAAATTATACTTTAGTGTACATGAATATTGTGTATTTATAGATATAAATATATAAAACAACAATTTTGTGTAAACTAGTACAGCAAAATCAGTGTAGAACTGAATACAAAAAAAATTAATTTTTAAAAAAATAATATGCATATGGTTTTATATCAAGTCTACAAGACTTATCGTCCATTAACAAAAGCAGGAGACTTCAAGCACTTAAACCTACTGCATGAAGTATTGCTCTCAAAGGACTAAGTCGCTAGTCTTACTAATAATAACCGACTTAAGCAAGTTGATTAATTTATAAACAAGCGCATGATTCATGTATAAAATGCATGTGAACAATGTCTTTTCTTCAGGCTCAAGGGTTGGTTAAACAATGGTAGATAAACAAACCAATATCTATAACAAACGTGGATGCTTTTCTACTTCACCATTACAGCAAGGCAATGTGGGACAAAGCCAGTAGAAAAAGACCCCCAAAGTAATCATAATTGTAGAATTGGAGATTGTAGTTTTTTGTGTGTATGAGTTTGAGAAATATTTTGTGTTGCAAATTAAGAACCCAATTTTAATATTTTTCAGAATAGCGCCCATAGAGCTTTAACTTAAATAAAAAAATCTTGATGGTTTTAATCAGATCAGCTAATTTTAACTTAAAGTCTTAAAGTGGTGGCAAAGAAATATTTTTTTGGGATATACAAAAATCATCCTATTGCATGTTTTACTCAAAACACATCTTTTAAGAGAATTGTAAATCACACCTAAAGCAGAGAGGTTATCCTAGACTTGATAACAGACATTTCAAAGGGTTTTCAGAGTCAATCAATCTTTCATTTCAATAAGACTAAGACACAAATCAAAAACATACAAAGTAAAGAAATCTATCACTGTGGTGCTAGTTGGCTATATTGATATCGTCATACATCCATTGGGAATAATTCAAAGTTAATTAATATTTACTAAATTAATTTTCAAAATGAGAGCACATTAAACTATTAAAAAATATGTTGAATTAAGGTACTTAGAAATATATAGATATTCCTAAAGAGAAATTATTAACAACTAAAAGGGACATAACAAGAACACTTTAACAATGAAAATTATTTTTTCCCCACATAACAATCCAATGATATTGGGATCATGCAGCAATGGAATACATGTGAATGAAAGCTCTTTATTTATATGTCTAAATTGTCACTACCACTGAAAGAATCAACAACACCATCTATGTGACTGCTACTCGTGTAAGTATTACTGCTAATGGTTTCACTAGTAACCATGGAAATGTCACTTTTACCAAATATGATGTCATCCTCTTTTTTGTCATTATCTTCATTGCTGGTCTCGTTAAAATCAAAACTTATCACATCTCCAATTTCAAGGTCGTTCCCCTTGTCCACGCCTTCTTGCCCGATGACAGAATTATCCCCGAGTCCTCGACTACTGGTGCTGATGTCTACAGAGCTGATAGTGCTGCTGGTGTTCGAGGGATGCAGGGAGAAGTTGTCTGAGCTATCGCTCCCTTGGTCACTACTTGTGGTCGTGTCTGGAATGGTGATGTGGCTAGCTGTAGTTGACCGCCCAGGGAACGTCACCTCTTCTTGGCCCTGTTGGGACTGGAAAAACACAAGCAAATGAAAGTTAAAAAACGTTAAATGTGCTGGTTTGTTGACTAACATTACAAGTCTAAGTGAAAACAAAATCTGGCTTTCTGAACTTGATTTGATTACATTTTTGAAGTAGAATATATCAAATTTGACTATTAACTATTTTATTTCTTAAATAAGATCTATACAAAATTAAAAGAATATTTTAATGTGTTTTTAAAAACAATATTTAATAATTATACAATTGACTAAGTTTGAATCTGTTTATTTAAATTTTCAGGTTTTTCCAAAAAACTTAATAAATAAATAAATAATAAATAAATATTTCAGGTTAGTTCAATAATACAGCCATAGATATATCAACAAAGAATATTAATGAAAGAATCTGATGTGTCATGAAGTCAAACAGAAGTCATGCCATTCTGAGCATGCCATTGGCTCAAGCAGCAGGTATAAACTTACAGTGGAAACCTGAAACCCTTCGTTTGCTGGAGAATTTTAAAACATAAAACTTTTGTAGTTATACATTTTAAAAAATATTTTAACGAAACAAAGATTAGTGATATTTTCATCTATGTTGATGAACTTACAGCAATACATTCGTTCAATGAAGCTAAAAATGATATCAGCCGCTACTTATATTCAAGCTTTACAAATCTTGGCAGACTGATATTTTGGGGATCCATTATTATTTTTAGTTGCGTATGACAATGTGGTTAAAACCTGTTTTGTGCTCTAGCCTCACACACTACCAGTAGATTGTAAGTTGAAATGGAAAATGTTCAGGCACACCAGATACGCAACTAAAAAATGATTGTGGAAGAAGAACTTATCATCCTGCAGTCAGACAAATGTGATGATTCAGACATTCATGTAATAGAAAACGTCAAAGTCAGTGCTCAACAAAACCAAACGGGCAATGAAAACGAGCGCAACATTTTAGGTCATTGAAAATAAATTTATGGATCTGCTAATCAGTAGATCAAGATCAAATAGAGAGTTAGAAGGTTGCCATTATAGATTTAGCAGGTTATGACAGTGAGTTGTGTGAGTGAAAAATGCCATGAGCATAATTTATTTAATGCAAAAAAAAAAACAAAAAAAAAAAAACCAAGATAAAATTAAATAAACTCTAATAAACTAAGAACAGCAAAAAGTAAAATAAATAGAGCAAAATTTTTTCACCCAAGCATCAAATCAAGTGTAGGGAATAAGGATGTGCTTCTGGGAGTGCTAGAATATATAAACGTGTGAACATTCTTGCAAACATCAATATTAAAATCGTATTGTCGTATTTTTTTTCTTCAAGGAATTAAAGTTCACTTATTTGTGATGTAAGGCAAAACAAAATATTGAGACTCAAGGACAATTAATGTTATCTGTTTCTCAACATAGTTGTAACAAGTTTTCAATGAGCATTTAAATTTATGTTACCAGTCCACTTTAAAATAATTGAAGAGTTTTTTTGTCAGGGTTAAAAACGCTAATTAATAAAAAAGCTGTAACATTTTTCAGAAAGGAGTAAATGAAAGTTTATTTTGATTAGAAACAACTAAAAGAATCAGTCAGAGTAACTTTAAAACAACCAATGTCATATCTTTAAAAGGCCAGAAAATAAGTTATGATTAGTGTCAAATGCTTCAAGACAAAACTAATGAAAGTATTTAAAGACTAATCTGTATGCAGAGCAAAAGATTAGAACAAATATATAGATTTGTCAATTGCTGTGGAGTCACTACAAATTGTAAGCTTTTGGTATGCTTCTGATGAATCTCTCATATTTTAAAGGTCTTAAAATAAAAGAATTTTCTTCTGGTGATTTTTTTGTTGAACATTCTCTGAGAATCAGGAGTAGAACATGGGAGATAACTTAATACCCCAGGAACCAGAAGTGAAAATAAATACAATATAATTTTCCAATTAATATACATGTTAATAGTAATAGTTCAAGGTATTTTATATACTTCTACAAGGACAACATATTCTCCTTTAATGCCAAGTATAATAGAAGACTGCTGTACATTCACCATTTAAAACAAATAAAAAATTTGATTATAACCATAAATATGGTAACGGTACAATATGTTCTCAGCAGTTGAGTTCCTCAGTGCATTTGTCAGTCTCAAATTTATAAAAAAAAGAAAAAATGAAAATCTATAACAGACCATAGTCTAAGAATCAAGAAAATATAAAATTAAAAAAATCAATGAGACCTTGCAGAGTCCGTTGTAAATCTTCAATAATCCAATCATTTAAACTACATTTGATAAATAATTTTTTTCTTTTTCTTTTACAAATTAGTCATCATTAAAAAAATCTCAGTCATAATTTAAAATATCATTGCAACAGCACTAGATGGACATTTTTTAAACTGCAATACTCATTCAGAGTAAATGTTAAAGAATTTTCTTTGATTGGAACAGTGTTTAGTGTGTAATTAATGGCCTGGAACAGTGTTTAGTGTGTAATTAATGGCCTGGAACAGTGTTTAGTGTGTAATTAATGGCCTGGAACAGTGTTAAGTGTGTATTTATTAGCCTGGAACAGTGTTAAGTTGCCTGGAACAGTTTTAAGTGTGTATTTATTAGCCTGGAAGTGTGTTAATTGTGTATTTATTAGCCTGGAACAGAGTTAAGTGTGTATTTATTAGCCTGGAACAGTATTTAGTGTGTATTTAATGGCCTGGAACAGTGTTAAGTGTGTATTTATTAGCCTGGAACAGTGTTTAATGTGTATTTAATAGCCCATATTTCATTAATGCAGGTCATTCTGGTGGTGCGGCGAGCTGCTCATGACCACAGTGAATAATTTTGTTAAGAGTAAAGTCACAGTCCCAGAAACATAATCATGATAAATTCAAATAAACGACATCACTCATTACTCACTATCTGTAACAGAATGTCAACCAACAGTGCTGATATGTGCGCTATGTGTTTGGAGTCTAAAGACATTACTGCAGTACTTAATTTTATCACTGTGAAATTTTGCTCTGAGTAATAAATACAGTAAATCTTAGTTTGGAACAATTTCTTATAAACCTCTTTAAAGGAATAAATAACGGAATTTGAAATCATAGCGATAGATTCCAATAAATCACAGGGATGGATTCATCAAATAAGTTACTTGTTTCCTTCCGAATGGATTCTGAGGATGAAGTCATGCATTATTGAACAACTCCCTTGTGTTCAGAAGGATGTCACCATAGGCAGATCAGTCAATGTGGGCACACATCCAGTGCATGGACAAAGATAAAGTTGTCATAGTGACCCCATGGGACATGACTTACTTTGTATTGTTTGACACTTGGCACCAACCCAGCCGTCTGGACATTTGCAGGACCCCGATACCGCATCACAGATCCCTTTGTTAAAACAATCACAGAAATAAGAGCATCCTGGACCGAATCGACTGGGCGGGCAGGCTAAGGAGGAGAAATAAATTTCACGTGTAACTAAATACGCACTGGTGTGTAAGAGGACAAAAAGATTTGCACGGGTTGAAATACCTGTCCTAATTATTATTTAATCATTCAAATTTCTTCCTTAGTTTATGATCAGGTGGTTGGGGCACACTTACTTGTTTCGCAGTTGTCCCCATGAAATCCTGGCTGGCAGAGACATTTCCCTGTAACTGAATCACACCCAGCACCCTGGCCACATGAGCATACTTCCCTGCAGTTGACACCCCAACGATTCTTGGGACATGCTGGTGACATAGATTGGTCAGTAAACATTCAGTCTAATCGTGGAACAAGCTGATGACATGTCAATAAATCTTTAGTTTATCCCATTCTCTGGCCGTCTATTTGAGTGGTCCACAATTTAGTGGTGAAAACACGCTCAAGGGATTATTTTTTTTAAAATATACAAAACAATTGTAAATCAAACAGATAAATATTATGAAAATAAAATCAGATTTTAAGTTCCTCATATAATTTTGAGTTAAGATTTGCATTTATTTATTTTAAAAAAAAATTTTTGTGTACAAGTCTGACATGTTAAAATGTAGTCTTATAATACTTGTCTGTTCTAAAGACTTATACAAACTAAACAGTGGCCAAAATCAGTGAGGTTCTCCTCCCAAACTTAAATCTATCCTTTGAGTTTCAATGCAAGGTAATGCGGCGATATACACAAGATGTATTATATGTCTTACCCCACCCACCCCTGCAGGTAATTTTTGGCCTCAAACTAATTATGAAGACACACACACACACAAAAAAGCCTTTACATTTTTCACACTTGTCTCCAGTGAATCCTGCAGGACATTTACACTGCCCCGTGGTGGGAAGACAGCTGGCGCCATTCACACAGTCACAACGCTCTGTGCAGTAGTTGCCGTGGGTGCCAGAGGGGCACTCTGAGAATTGATCAAATGATATAAAGCCCCATTAAATTATTTGTCAATTGGCTTGTAAATTACAGGAGCTTAAATAAAAAACCAACTTAATATACGTTGACAGCTGTATCTGAAAACAAAGTTATGTTTACGTACAAACCTTCAGAAGGACATAGGATTTTCCCGATTATCAATAAAAATCTGAGCAATATATGGATGAAAAGTACATCAATATATATTTTTATTTCAGCATTAGTAATCTAGGCTCCGTAAAGTGACAGCTGTTTTTCAGATCATAACAGCTCAGTGGCATTTAAACTATAGATTTATTGTTAGAAAACAGGCAAAAAAATTACCACCAGTATTTAATAACTAATTTTTATTACATAGTTCTCATAACTTGTAACTAATTTCATTAATGATTTCTATTTCTTCACCATGATCTTAGATTGCACGAATGAACAACTAACCTAATTCACACATCTGACCATAAAACCCCTCGCCGCACGTACAACACCCAGTGGCCGGGTCGCATGACGCACTGTTTCGGCAGACGCAGGAATGTGTACAGTTTGGACCAAACTGACCGGCTGGACACTGCTGGTCGCATGTCGTGCCCATCCATCCTAACTGACAGTTGCAGACCCCTGTGATATGATCACAGTCTCCATGCTGACAGCTGCATTTCTCTTTACAATCATCACCAAATGTTCCGTCTGGACACACTGAGAATAGAATTAAAGATGGTTGTATTGTTATTAGAACATATTTCAAGCCATTGAACTTTTTAACAAATCAGAAGAGATGAACGACAATTTTTATATTGTGAATTTTAAAAGCATACTTACTATCCTGGCATTTATCTCCCTTGAAGCCAGGTAAACATTTGCATCTCCCATTACGCCTGTTACAGCGGGCTCCATTCTGGCAATCACAAACCTGTAGACATAAGACACAAAACTTAACACATCTTTATTGAGAGCAGTGAATTTTGAAATTTGTTTAGCATAATATTTACAGCCCAGTTGGAGTGGCTTCTAAGAGCAGACCTGTTTACCCCCCAAACTCTTAAAAACATCCAATATCATCACAAATCGTTCAATACATTATCTCAATAGTAAAAAATAAACATAAAGTTTATATAGTGTAAACACCTAAAAATCGTACATTGTAAAATCATAAGAGTAAACAGGTCTGTAAGAGTACTGTGTTGTGTGAATGAGGTTGTAAGTTTAGTTCTTCAGGAGTCTAAGACTTCCTTCTTCTCAACAAATGTCTCATCATCATCATCGTCAATGCTGCCACAGCCCACATAGGGCCCTGGCCTGCACCATAACACATCCTTCCATTTGGAACCTTTCTACGGATTTCGCCTCCTGCGAGGACCCCTTTCTGATTTATATCCATCTTCACATCATCAAACCATCTCAGTCTTAGTCAAACGGTGAGTTGTCTGCCCCTTGGTTTCGTTCTGTAAACCACTTTTGTTCCTGTAGGATTTGTCATCCTTTCCAGGTGTCCTAACCAGTGCAGCCTGCCTTTTTTAATTGCCGCTGACATGGATGTGTCTTTGTACAACTGGTATATTTCTTAACATGTCTAAATTCTCCATCTATCATTATCCTATGCAGGCACATACATTTTTCTGAGCCGCCTGCCTCTCCCAGGCATTGAGCCAATTTTCCTCTTTCATGGTGAGGTTCCAATGTCTCACTCGATTACTTAGAATGATAATCGTGTGATGATCCCAATAATGGTGATAAACTAATATTGACTCACTCCTGTACAATTAAATCCAAATCTGTTGTCGGGGCACTTGTCAGAACAGGTGGGCCCAACGTAGCCCTCTGGACAGAAGCACAGACCAGTGGCTACGTCACAGTCAGCGTTGTTGTCACACCGACAGACTTTATCACAGTTCAGGCCATACTCTCCTTCTCTGCATCCTAAGCACATGGAGAGAGGCTAGTATTAGGAATAGCTCCACCAATACACATTTAACTTAGATAATTGAAAAATGAAATTTTTTTTTTTAATCCCCTAAAACTAAATTTAGAATCAAGGCTTATTGGTTGGCTCAAAAGATTTCTACCTATGACAAAGTAAATACAAATTTAATTTAACAAAGTTTTAAATTCAAACTATTAGTTACTATTAGTTGTTTGTGATGTTTGCGCAAAGAATTTCATCAGATATATATTTCTAGAACTGAAAATGATTTCACCCTACCTGCCCATTAGCATTAATTTAAGAGTTAAAAGAGATGGTAAAATTAAAACATTTATACATTTATTAATTATAAATATTTCATTCGTATATAACTATCTGAACACCTCCCCCCCCCCCAACACCATGTTGGTGAAGTTTTAACTTAAATATTTTATGATAAAACTTTGTAACTTTACATATAAATTTAATTTATTTATTAAAAAAGATTGTAAAATTAAAACATTTATACATTTATTAATTATAAATATTTCATTCGTATATAACTATCTGAACCCCCCCCCCCCCCCCCCAACACCATGTTGGTGAAGTTTTCACTTAAATATTTTATGATAGAACTTTGTCACTTTACATATAAAGTTAATTTATTTAATTTATTAAAACAAAAATGGCATAAAAACCAGACTACAAAATAGGAAATATGTTAATTAAAGCTGAGCAGAATTAAAAAAAAAAATAAAAGCCTTTTTTAAAAAAAAATAAAACAAATATTTCTTTTTCTGTATACAAAAAAAAGAGCAAACAAATGCGTAGAGACAGAATAGTATTCATTTTAAAATATAGGCCAATACGTGAACAAATAAAAGTGCTAATGGATACATTACTAGTTTTGCTGTGCATTTTCTAACTACTGAATGTGATACAAAAAAAATGTGAAGTACTTGACACTACATTTCTTACCAAAGACCCATGAAGCTTAGCATGGGGGTGATAAACAGAAGAGAAAAGAATTTAAGTCTCTCAACGTATAAACTGTCACATAAAGAACACAACCGGTTTAAATAATGAAGTGGTGAACACGAGGGGAGTGAAAATTGGGACCCACCCCTTCAATGTAAGTTTAGTATAATTAAAGCTCCCACTCCTAGACCAGTGGTTCTCAACCTTTCTAATGCCGCGACCCTTTAATACAGGTGCTCATGTTGTTGCGACCCACAACCACAAAATTATTTTGGTTGAGACTTTATAACTGTAGAGTATATATGTTTTCCGGTGGTCTTAGGCGACCCCTGGGAAAGGGCCGTGCGACCCCCAAAGGGGTCACGACCCACAGGTTGAGAACTGCTGTCCTAGACTAAGGTAACGTTATTTTTGTTATGTTTACTTTTTTGCTTCATTCATGGTTATTGTTAAATTAATTGGCCATTTTCTAACTTACTACACTACACATTATTTCCATTTTGATGAAGGCCACATTTCTATGTCAAATTGTTTATTTTATAGAAGAAATAGTGAAAAGAAAAAAAAATAGATTGCCATTTTGACATCTGCCAGCATTTGATAATCAAATAGTTGGCGAAACGTAACAAAAGTTGAAACCCCACAGACATGCAAACAGATAAAGCTTTTCAATTGTTATACATAGTGAGTTCCCTTTTTTTTAAAAAGAACAACAAAATCATTTATTCTTAAAATTTAATAAAAATTTTAACTGCGGTTGTATAGAAATATAAGAAAATATTCATACCACCATTACATAACCTATTTATGTAAGTGTTTTAGCGACAATCACCAACATGTATAAATAGACCAGACGAAGGGAAAATACCTGCTTTGAGCTTGCCGAGAGTGTTCTTGTCCTTGAGCATTTTCTGGTACTTGCGACTGGGTTGCTTGCCCTTATTTTTCCTACCCTTTCCCAAATTTTTGCCCTTCTTTCTCTCTGAAGAAATGGTTGGAAGGGGGCAATAGTTGTGTTTGGGGGCAATGGTTGTTTGGGGGCAATGGTTGTTTTGGGGCAATGGTTGAGTGGGGGCAATGGTTGAGTGGGGGCAATGGTTGTTTGGGGGCAATGGGTGAGTGGGGGAAAGAGTGGTGTGGGGGTGGCAATGGTTGAGTGGGGGAAATAGTTGTGTGGGGGAAATAGTTGTGTGGGGGAATGGTTGTTTGGGGGCAATGGTTGTTTGGGGACAATGGTTGAGTGGGGGAAATAGTTGTGTGGGGGAATGGTTGTGTGTGGGGGCAATGGTTTTTGGGGGACATTGTTGAGAAGGGGGCAATGGTAGAGGGGGGGGGGACAATGCAAGATGACATAAAATCAAGATCTCATGGATATTTCAGAAAGACACAAAACACGGAGAGAGACATGTGACAAGTTTTGCGCAGACAAAATAAACATGGACATCAATTGGAACTTTGATGAGGATTGATGAGGAAAGCAGAGACATCTCTGCTTGCCAAGGGTGCTCAGAAATTCCTTTCGTGAAAACTGTATCGCATGACCACCAAGAGAATAGCTTTGATATGATTCTAACGGTAGGACATCTGGTATCTGTCTCTGGCTAAAGGTCTGATAGACAGCATGGAAGCTATGAACTTGTCCGCTTAAGAACAGGACAATCATTACAAAGTGTCTGCACAAAATTTCTCCAGAAATTTTATCTTGAGTAATTGAGAGCCATACTAAAGATAAGAAAACTATTTATTTTTAAACAAACCAAAATATCTTGTTTATTTTGCTATTTTTTTTCTTTCAGATTATGGGGAGTTGTAAAAAAAATATTAAAGAAAATTATTGCCTTATTTCTTGTGGTTTTTATCAACTGGAATCGTAATTTCAAACTATTGGCATGGGTGGGGGGCCTAGAGGTTAATATAGGAGTTGTAAATTCAAAATTCCAAGTCCTAAGGATTTGAAAATTCTCTCAATGTTTCACACTGCAAGGTTGGAGTTTCATAGGAAATGGATAAGATTGAGATAAAGCAGGATTTAAGTTTGATAAAACAGAACAACTTTAAAAAAGATGGATCATTCACAAGACAAGTTAGTAAGAAGGAATAAGTCAAAGCATTTCAAATTCAAAGGGAGATCAGTTAATATAAGTTGTCTCATGTTTTTTCATTACAAGATCCCTGTTTGAGGACTAGTTTGATCATCTAATCTAGACCAGTGGTTCCCAACCTTTTTGACTCCCTGAGCACTTTTTAGAATCATTTCTAGATAGGGGACCCTTAGTCCTACACTATGTTGTACAAGTTAATAGTGGTTAGGAGTTTCCTGGAGCGGGCACGGAGCCCCTGAGACAAGTGCACGAGGAGCACAGCATGGGAACCACTGACCTAGACAATGATTTTAATGATAAAACTTTGAATATTTTCCCATTAATCTACATTAACTGATCCCACTCCCGTATAAAAATAAATGAAACATCAAAAAGTTCATTGATCAATAAAATAAGGCAGCATCACATAATAATCCTGATGGTCCAATATACTAGTGACAAAATGTCTAAAGTGTGACTAATCTATAAATAAGTGTTGGTTGGAGCAAATGTAAATCAAGGCAAGTGAAATAAAAAGCCAGTCAAAAAGTTTGAGGATCATCAAAAAATTAATCTTTTGGCTTTATTTAAATGTTTACTACAGCCAATAGCTTTGGAACAGTCATCACAGCTAATTAAAAAAAAAAATATATCTATTAAGTACCCATTAGCTGGTCATTTTAAAAATTATTTTTAAGCATTACAATAGATGTCTGTGTTTTTTTTAGTCATATAGAAGAATAAATAAAATAAAGCTCTTCTGAGTTCAAAGATTATATTTTAGTTTTAGATGTATGACTAAAAGATATGCTTATTTCTAGGCAATTCTAAAAAATATAATTTTGATATTATTTTGAGAAAGCATGTTAGATAACCCCAAATAAAATAGTCAAATTATTTGTTCTCATTCCATCTACATCAACAATAGTTTAAGAAACCTGGTCTACTGACTTAAAAAAAAAAAAGAAAGCAAATGTGTGTTGAATGCTCCTAAATGCATAAGTTGTGCTTTAATGCAAATTCTGAAACAATGCCTCAATTGTGGAGGGACCTCCTTTTCAACTTAAGGAGTTGCAATTTCTTATCAATTCACTTGGATATAACTGTATTAAATATAAACTGGTTTGGCTTTTATCACAGTGAGTTAAATATTGGAGTCGCATCAGAGAAAGTTGAATATGTCAGAGTTCAGGTGAGGAAAGAGGTGGCTTCGAGATTAACTAATCATACGAGTTTTCTCAGTTGTATGTAGTTCATTGAGGGGGTTGGGGGGGGGGGGGGG
>CAXITT010001144.1:90032-122245 GCA_964033795.1 Lymnaea stagnalis | reverse complement strand
TTTTTTTAAAATTTTATATATATATATATATATATATATAAAAGGTACTGGTACAGTGAAAAAAGAAAGTGAAATTTCACTAATGGTAATTTAATAATATTTAACCCCAACTTAATTATTTTGTATTGTAACCTTTGACCTGAACGAAATTTACTGCAGCCTTAGCCTTATTTTACTTGTTGGTTATTAGGTCTGGAATTATTATTTTTATCCAAAGATCTCGTTAAAATCCATCTCATTTGTAAAGAAAATAAAATTTTCTCAAGCTCATCAATACTTGATTTATACTAAGTCCGCATACAAAGGAAATTTTTAAAGTTCCAAGTATTTAAGAAATTGCAACTCCCCCCCCCCAAAAAAAAAAATGTACTCTGGTCATCCCATTTGTCAACTGTCATTGCAATGTGGTCATTTACCCTTTTCACAGTTCTTTCCATAGAAGCCTGTACGACACATGCATTGTCCAGTTACGCTGTCACAGGTCATGAAAGATGCACATTCACAGATGCCTCGACAGTCAGGTCCGAATCTTCCCGTTGGGCAATCTGAGAATAAGCAGAGTGGCCAGGCCGTATAATTTGACACAATGTTTAAAAAAAAGGGCTTTTCAAAGTGGTGGTCAGGGACCTGTGCGGGTCTGTGTGCCTTAAGTTGCAGAACTTAAGTTAAAAAAATAAAAAAATAAAAAATAAAAAAATTGAGGAGAATGAAAAAGTAAAACAAAAATGAATAGTCAACTGGTCAGTGGTCACTGCTGCATTGTGGATAATTCGCGACTGGGAACACCCTGAAATGTTTAGATCTACTTTATAAGACAGTTACCTTTTCCGCCTATTTGGATGATGAAGTCTAAGCATACTTTATTTTTTCTTGAAAGTTTCTTTTTAAAAACTATATTGTTTGTTATTGTTATCAGAGTCCTTGGTCCACTCACCTGAGCTTACCATAAATAAATTATTTACTTTAACTTAATGGCGGCAGGTAGCCTAAGGGCTGTCTGACCACTTAAATTTATTATTTACTTTAGCTTAATAGTAACAGCAACATATAGCCTAAGGGCTGTCTGACCACTTAATTGAAGTGCACAATATCAACACTTACCACTCTCACACCTCTTTCCAGTCAGTCCTGGTGGGCACTCACACTGACCATCAACATGGTAGCAAGGCTTCCCTTCCCCACAAGTGCACTGCTGCTTGCATCCAGCACCAAACTGGCCGTACGTACAAGCTGTGAGAAACAATCAACAAGGACAATGTGTTGGGTGAACTTTTTACAATAGAAATGAGTTCAACTGCTCAAGGAAATATGTGAAACAAGGTATGGGGTAACCTGAAAAAAGGGCGCAAGCAAACAATGAACATATCCGCAAGAAGCCTTCTTCAGCAAACAAACAACAAGTAACACAAATATACAAAATTAAAAATTTAGCTGAGATATTGTATTCTAAGAGGAATGTAAGAGCAGGTAAGAGAGTTACTATAGGAAATAGGGGAAAGAAGAGAGGAAAAGTAAGTCCAAGGTAATTGGTGCTAAAAAAAAGAGGGGAGGGGGAGAAAAAAGATTTATCAAGTGAATGAGAGCATGACATTCATTCCATGTAGTGCCAGGGTGCCATAAGTGTGTATCAGATTGTTCTCTAGGTTCACCCTGGCGGGTGTGTTGGTACAGCAAACAATGGCGGTAATGGCCAAGTCACTGGAGCCCTTTTGGTTGCTCCGTTGAAGTGTTTTGAGGTAGGACATTGTTCATATTGCGCAATATTTTCAAGGTGTTCCGAGAAACCCCAAACAGTTGAGCCCAGGTAAGCCATACGGAACAAACAATGGCGTAGGTATAGGTAACATTGCAGCCGGTGCAGATCCCTTATTTCAAAACTACTTTTAAGGAAGGGAATGTGTTAACTCGTCCCTCTCCCCCATAAACAGCGACGAGGCCATGACAGGCAATTCAGGCTCATACCAGCAAGAAGCCAGTACAGGAGCTGCTCATTCCTGCCCAAGACAATCAGGGACTGGAACAATCTTTCAAAAGGAACGGTTGAGGCGACAACACTAGACACATTTGTGTCCATTGCCTCAAGCCTTCAAACCCCTAGTGCATGATTTCCTCATCAACACCAGTAACAGAAACATTGCAAATCCCATCTACATGCATAGGAGCCAAAATGATCAATAAATTGATCGTGGGTCCTTAAGATATAGAAGAAGTCTGAATAGAAAAAAAGGGACAGTTTTGAACGGCTGCGCCTACATGGCTTGGTCTAAGTGGAGGGAGGTAACACAGATTCTTATCTACTCTGAACATAATGAGGGGCAGGGGTGAGAAAATGTTGTGGGTGTCAGGGGGCGGCAAGGAGAATGGCATGGTTCTTTAAAGAAAACCTATTTGGCTAAGGGATTGTGGGGATGACATATGAGCATAAGATTGGTCCTGTCGCCACTGTCACTTGAATGAGACCTCAAGGCATCAAAACTAAATATATTTTTACCCGTTGAAGGGCTGATGCAACCAACCGTCTCTGGCTATCACCTAAACCAGAATTAGTCAATCATCTCAAGTGCCTGTCCCAAAAGTCATCCTGAGACTGGCAAGGTTGACAAAGATGAAATAGTTGAGAAAAGGGAATAAGAGTCCTGACAGGATTTAGGGTGGTAGGAAGAGTTCAAGCAACTGACAGTGGAGATACCCTGTGGTCAGATCAAAAGAAATAATTTTTTTTGTTTTTTTAAATTTCAATCTCTTGAGATAATGTATTTAAGAAGCCTCAAAAGAAACATTTATTTTCGTTACCTTCATTGCAAAATTTTCCTGTCCAACCATTTTTACAGGAACATTTGCCATCTTTGTGGTCACACAGTGCGTCGTTCTCACACTTGCAGATTTCCTTGCATTCCTTGCCATAAAAACCTTTGGAGCAGGCTGTCGAAATATAAGGTAGAAACAAATTTACATAACATGTCCAGAGAAAATTATTTTGCTAACTATCAGCACTTTCAAATTACATGTAAAGAACGTCCACTAATTCAAATAGTGGTAATCAAGTCAAAGACACAAATTCAATGTCAAGAAGGCAGAATTAAAAAAAAAACACACCTTTTTATTGTAAAAGAAACAATTTCAATCAACTGATTAAGTCTGTGCTTAATCTGAACAAAATGTGTAGCAATGTTGCTGCCGTGACAAACTTGTCATGAGATCTTTTATATCTACTTTACAGCTATAACCACAGCAGCTGAAATGGCAAACAACAGATAAAATTGCCCTATGGTAACTGCTGCAGCCAAACTTAAAACTAGAAGTGCCACCAAAAATGGTTGATAAAAAGACTTCAGTTTTGTGAAATAAAACATTCGAAAGGCACATTTCAATAAATATTTTCACTTCAAAAGACAATCTCAATTTTTGACATTTGTTTTGAAATGAGATTCAAGCATGTACTGATAACTTTCTCCCCAGTTTCTTGGCTAATGTTGTGGGACCGCAAACTGGCACCGGTCCGCAGACCACCATTTGAGGATCACTGATCTAGCATACAAAAAGACATATTTCAATAGGACAATAAGAAATGCAATGACTTACGTTTGTCACAGAGCTTGCCTCTGTAGCCAGGCTGACATATACATTCTCCAGTGAAGGGATCACAAGTCTTACTGTTCATACATTCACATTTCTCTTCACAGTTGGGACCGTAGTAGCCTGCCTCGCAAGCTGGGAGAAATAATAAAAAATGCAAATGAAATTTAAGAAACAATCATTATGAAATGTAAAAAGTAATTACTTATTCAACCACTTTCTTTTTGTTCAACATTAGCTTCACACTTCCTTCTACTCTTCTCTATCGATATTTATTATGGATGACGGTATATTTTTACCAGAGCAACAGTACTTACGTTTCTCACAGGCGGCCCCTTCCCAACCTGCTGTACAGTTGCAAGTGCCATCTATTGGGTGACAAGAGCCACGCTGCATACAGAAACATCTGTACATACAGTTCTGACCATACATCCCGGTGGGACAAGCTGAAAACATGGAAAGCTTGAATGAAAAATGTTGCTGGATTTTAACTTATTCCTGACTGCAGTGCTACCTCCATACGTAACTTGCATTCCCGAACAAAGGGAAGTAACTCTTTGCAATGGATTTACCTTTGTAAAATATTTCTTTTAGCTTCTAAATATTAATTAATCAAAGATGAATGCATCCAGAAATGAATAAGGTTTTATAAAAATTAACATTAACTGCGAACAAATAACAAGCAATGACCAAAAAATTTATTTTTGGCACTTTGGATGAACACATGCTAGACAGAGATGCCCCCAACTAAAGCACAAATAGATTGAAAGTGAAACAAGATAAAAACTATTTTTAAAAAACGTCTTGAGGGATATGAAATTTCATTGGTATTTTAAAATAAAATTAAGACACATGTGTCGCTATTTGGTGTTGAGCATTTCGATGCGTCAATCGAAACCCCTAAGGACATATTTAGTGGCAACCGCTGGGAATGAGTTGTTTCAATTTAATGTTGATGACAAAATGGATCGGCTTCTCCACGCTCTTCAGAGTTTAATCCACAAGTCACTTGACTTACGCTCTTCGCACTTGGCTGACTTCCAGCCAGGTTTGCACTGGCACGTTCCCGTCACAGCATCACACGACCCGCCATTCTGACAGTCACACGACTTCTCACAGTCTGCGCCCCAGAGGCCTTCAGGACAGCTGTGGTCACAAGAGGTTCCCATACTGCCAGCAGCACAGTGGCACTCTCCAGAAATAGGATCACAGCTGAAATCAATACAGAATCAGGATGGTAAATGAGATTTACAGTAGATTCAATTTACATCCACAATGACACCTGGCAATAATGAATCTTGAAATGGCGCTGTGCCTGCCATATGCCCTATCTCACCAGGGGCAGAAAGCATTTTTAACACAGGCTGAGCCTGCAAGTACAACCATTTCTGCAAAAAGTACCACTTTTGCTTAATTCCCAAGGGTTTGCATTATTTCCAGGTTTAACTGTATTTGCATTTTTTTAAAAAATCATGAGGTATTCTGGGAAAATAACAATGTACCTGAGGATCACCAAAACCAATATTTATTGTTTTAAAGTTTATGAAGAGTGGGGGACGTGAGTAAATGAGATTATTTGAAGTGACAATTGTTGATAGCAACACACTTTTATTTCATGTAGCTGTGTTATTACAAGTTTCAATTAATCAAATAATTAATAATTCCACTACAAGGAGAGCCCTTCAGAAACTTTGCAATACAGAAATACCAGACAACACTGAGACTTCTTGGAATATTTTTTAATTGCTACTTGAAAATAAAGAAACATTTTCACCACATATATTTTGTAATCCCTAAATCGGTAACAAACTTTGAAGGATTAAAATGAGTTAACAGCTGGGTGTAGAATTTTAGAATGAATTACATTTTGGTTCAGGGATAGCAATGATAAACTATTATCAAACACAAAAGCTTGAATGCAAGTCCTTTAATTTATATTCTCCAGATGAGAGTAATAAAATGTTTTCAAAAAATAAACAACTGATCCCCGAGTGAACTCACCTGGCACCGTTCCCACAGCTGCACATGTTCTGACACTCCGGACCATAGAAGCCGTCAGGGCAGGCCTTCTCACAATGTCTGCCCCGCCAGCCAGCCGTGCACATGCAGGCACCGCTGATGTGATCACAGCTGGCACCGTGCTGACATTTACAGGGCTGGCTGCATCCGGCTCCATAGAAGCCCTCAGGGCACCCTGGGAAACAGTGGATCAACACGTGGGTGGAAACATCAACAGTGGATAATGTAACATTATAAAAAAAAATGTGTGTTTAAAAGGCAGCACCCAGATATTTATATCCATTTAAGCGAAATTCCTTTCTGGGATTTTAAGATGTGATAATATCTGGATAATGGCGAATGTAAAGTGGTTACAGCCAGAAACATTCTTGCATATGGGCGCAATGATTCCAAAAAATTTTTCTTAAAAGCTTGACCTTTGACTTTAAAGGGAGGCCAAAGATTAGTAGCCCTATTAAATGATATTATCAGTTGTCTCCCTTTGTGATGGCAAGAAAAAGATCCAGGTCTACCATGGGTTATGCCTCAGGTGTCTAGAGTTTTAAGGATGTTTGACCAAAGAGTTACAAGGGTTAATGACGACCACACACTAAATCACTCCAAGGTCCAAAACTTTTGTTTATCACAACAGTGCCCCCCTCCCATCACAGCACTGTTCTATCACTACTTACTTTCATCACAGCTGGCCCCCCTCCAGCCAGGAGCACAGATGCATTCACCTGAGGCAGGATCACAGTCAGCACTGTTACGGCAGTCACATTTCCTGACACAGCCATCTCCAAAGGTGCCAGGCGGGCAACCTAAAATTTGCAAGGTATCAAAGCCTCATCAAAAAAAAATTAATTATAAATTGTTTTCGCTATGACACTGTATGCTGCACCAGACACACATAAATTTACATATATTAAATATGATAGGCACCTCTGTCACAAATCTGTCCTGTCCATCCAGTTTTACAAGTACATGATCCATCCACAGGGTGACAATCTCCATTGTTTTCACACATACACCTCATCATACACTGAGGTCCATATCTGTCCTTGGGACATGCTGTTGATAGAGCAACACAATTTATGGGAAATGTCTTTTAAACGTATAATTATAATATTATTAAAATAATAGTATCAACAATGTAAAACTGGTAACTTCACATCTAAAATTAAAATGTGACGGATACTTCAACACAACATATTGCAATGGTCTTCACTGTATGTATCACCTTCATGACAATGTGGTCCGTACCATCCGTCCAGACACAGACATTCCCCAGTGATCCTGTCACAGGTTGCATTGTTCTCACAACCACAGTTGTTCTTACAGCTGATCCCCCAGCTTCCTTCGGGACAGGCTGAAATAACATCAAGTATTGTATAAGAAACATGTATTGTATAAGAGTCATTATACATGATGAAATTAGTCACTATAGTTGGACACATTTGAAAGCTTAAAATATGAAAATAAACTGATATTATTTACAAATTTATTTCCCTAGATAATGGATAAATCTGACACGGACACATGTAAATTGATCGTTGTCCAAAAGCACTTAACAGTGAAGGGTGAACTAGACTAATAATTAACATACTGAAATTTTTTTTTTTTTTTTTTTTTTTTTTTTTTTTTTTTTTTTTTTTTTTTACTGCAAACCTTTTCTCTAACAAGAATATTTATCAAGCTCTTACGATTTGGAATGGGTTACAATTTTCATAAATCATGAGCTTTTAAAAGGAATTCTAAGATCAACAAAAATTTTTAATAATAATTATTATAACGGCGAATAAAATTTAAATATGTAATAACCTAATAAACTTTAAAATTACACGTAAATATTTTTTGTTTAAAAAAAAAACAACTGTATTTTCAAATTTATTATTTATTTGATAAAAACATAAGATGAAAGTTAATCATAAAATGCAACAATACATAATTAACCCAGTGAAAGCTTAAATAAAAAAAATTGAAAAATACAAACAGCACAATTTTATTAAAAAAAATAATTGGGTAAGTAAGGTCATTATGTTATTGTAGCTAACACTAAACACCAACTTAACAAAAACACTGCCATAAAAGTAAATGCGACAACACTTTGTTTTGTTAACTTTTGTATACCCCGGTACTAAGAGGACACACGTATGCAGGGCACATTAAATGATGATACAAGCAGTGACTACAGATGAAGTTAAGAGTTCAAGTGTGCAATAAATTATTATTGGATATCTGATCACTTCTCATTAAATTAGTTACTATCCTGAAAAATTCACATCAAAGTTAAATGCTGTTGCTGAAAAGTTTTGGCAACCTTTGATTTAGTGTTCATTAGAAAGAAGTAAAGATAGGAACTTAAAAAATGTGTGTGCTTTGACACAGTGAATAATATAAGTATGTATAGTAGACAATGAATGATCTCAGAGGATAGAGCAAAAACTTACTATTTTAAGAATTGTTTAAGTTATATTTTGAGCTTGGATAATGAAAAAAGGCACAAGTACTATTTTGAAATATGTTATTTAAATTAATTTTTGTGTAGCCTTTGTTCCAAAGTAGCTGCATTCTGTTTAAAAATCAATGATTCATCTAAGCACTGTGAAATGTATAAAAGGTTAAGTGGATGCATGAAAATCAATGTGGACGAGGTCAACTCACGTCGGTTACACTTCTTGCCGTGGTAGCCAGCTGAACAAATGCACTTCCCCGTCTCAGCATCGCATGGATTGTCTTCGCACTGACAACTCTCCAAGCAATATTTCCCATGTTTTCCCAGAGGGCAAGCTGACATTGCATCATCACATGAGAGTTACATAGGAGGACATCGGGAGGGGGGGGACATTAAAAAACACAGCGGAGGGGATAAGGGATTATGGGAGACAGATAAATTAATACAACACCTGGAATGACTTCAAACACAACACAAAGTGCATTTTAAACACAAAATTAATAGAAAATAAAATAGTGTTATAAATTGCAGCTTAATTAATTTATGCAATTTCAAATTTAAGGTTAATCATTCTGTGTAAATGCAGTCAATTTATTAAATTCAAGCCCAGGGTTTTCAGAAGATCTATTTTTAAAAATAAATAACACACTACTATATAATACTTTTAAATAATTACTAAGAATGCTCTGTGGAATATTTTTAACAAATAAGTAAGTTCTCTATCAAAACACATAATTCTCTATGAAATAATGTCACTAACGCTACCAGAGGGCACTGATTTCACTTAATAAAATTCATGATAACAACGCTAATTGAGAAATTAAAAAATACAGCAAGTACGTCTGGCGTGTAACATTTTATGTAAATAGTCTCAATTTAAATATGGTGTTATAAATCTTTGGTATAAAAGGGGGCGAGACATTAGAACATTAATATGGTTCAGGAGCGTGAAAAAAGTGTGCGGTTGAAAACCAATCAGCACTATTTGGGATTATGGTAAAGTGCGTTGTTTTGTCAAGTAACTTTATTAGATGGGAAGTTAACGCATTGTGGTCGCCATCGTTGGGGCGAGCTTATTGATAGCAGAAATAAATTTCATTTCATAAGCTGCAAAGTATACTTAATTTTATTAAAAGATAAGTTGCAGACAGTTAAATTATACTATCGGCATCCTTCCGTCTCGTGAGACGATGGTGCATCACCGTTGGGTTGGGTTGCATTTTCTCGAGTGGCTGTGCAGTCCTATCCTTGAGTGACAGTCTTTACCACAGTTTTTACACACGAGTTAAATTATACACAAATAAATAAACTATCAAGATCAAAATGGTATTTTAAAAATTAAAATATTTAAATCAGTATCTGATGTGAACTCTCAATTAATATCCATGCAACAACTCTACATTTTTCTCTATGCTGGAAACGTTTTACAATATTTAAAAAAAATACTCAAATGCATAGTAAAATGGTTAAAGAGTTAGTCCCCAACATTAAGCCTATCACACTGGCCAACAAGAAAGACAAGTGCAAAGAAATTTTAATTAGGAAATTACAAGTATCACCCCTACCCTAACACCCCATTCTTTTTTATATTAAAATATATATATCAAGATTTGAGTTTGAAGATTACTACAAACTACAAAGGAATATTTGGGTTTTTTTGGTTAATAAATACAGAAATGTAACTGTAACCTTTTAAATTTAACATGCTATAATTATAGATTTAAATGGAAGGTAAATAAAAAAAGAACTATTTTAATTATCTCAATAGCAACATATTAACACAATAAAAAAATCCACCAGAGCCAATGTCATGTGATGAAAGGGAATTATTATTTTCTTTTTGTTTTTAAAAATGGTGTAATGTAATTTTCAGGTTGTAATTTCAAAAGAACAATTTGAAAAGGTGACTGCATCTCTCTCTTCCCCTTACAGTGACAATATTGATAGTATTTCACATTTACATCTTTAAATATATTTAATACTTATTTAGCACTTAGCTATACATTTTTTTGTGTGGAAACATTCAACTATTATGATTTAAAAATAATAACATTGGATTGGATTGAAAAAAGTTTAATATTTTTTTAATTTATTCTTTTTGTGCACACAGCGTTACAATTAAAGTATATTTGTGGGGCTGTGGCCACAGTGAATAAGATTTAGAGCCACTGTCAGTAGCTTGTTGTAGTTAGTGAGTTACAGTTAGCGAGCCCTAATCAAACAATTTTGAGCTTATTTTAAACACATAAAACATTAAATAAAATGCTATAAGACGTAGACTAAGTCTACTACAACAACCAAATATCCAAACAACCAACAAATTAGTTCAATTTGCAACTTACATTCACTGCATCTTGGGCCCGTCCAGCCTGCAGGGCAGTCCTTCAGACACAGTCCAGTGACATGGTTACACTTGGTGTCATTGGTACAGTCACATGTCTTCTCACAGTCCTTGCCGTAGAAGTTGTCCTGGCACTGAGACTCACAGCGGTCTCCTGTGTAACCTGGCTTACAGTTGCACTCACCAGTCTGTGGGACATTGTAAGATTAGCTCATGGTGTAAACAACACAAGGGAAGTGGCAAGGAATACAATGGATGCTGACCTCAGTGTTTGAGGAACTGGACAGTGTCGATGATAAAGGGCGGCTGGCCAGCAAGGACCAAGATGCCCAGGAATAGACACAAAGACAAGCTGAAACTGCCGTTGCCCTTAAATTCAACGCCAGGTCATGAGAAAAAAAATGGAGGCATAGAGAACCCAATCTTTGAGAATAATTGCCCCATGAAAGATGTGACAGTTGGTGTATCTAGGGAGCAAGGTTATAACGAATGGAACTTTGTGCAAAGGAAATCAAAGCAACAATCAGCAAAGCAGATGAAACATTTGGAGATCGAGCAGCTTGAGCATACACACCCGCCAGAATATTTATTATCTTGAGGGTTCTTTATGGATCAGAATGCTGGAAGACCACAAACACATCAGAATGGAAGCTTAAAGTTTCTTCAGATAAAACAGCTATGTGGGCTAGATAGACAATTAAACAAAAAAAAGCTGGGACAACCATTCTCTTGCAAAAACCATGAATATATGTCACAGGAGATGGTGTGGTCCTGTTTGTGGAATGCCAACAAACTCATTTCCCAGCACTAAGATGGACAGCCCGGGAAAAATGAAACCGAAGAAAAAAAAAGATGAAACCTGACACAAGCGAAATCTGGAAAAGATCTGCCGAATAGAAACCTGACCCTGAAGACATCTGCCACAAAGGTAGCTTTTGGACAGAAGCAGCATTCTTTGGCCATGGCTTCAAGTCCCAATCGGATCATGAGGACTGCATGAATGAAAAAAAAATAACAATAAAGGGAATGGTCATAAATATTGTCCTGAGCAACGCTCACCGAGCTAAATGTGTCGGACTCACCGAGCTAAATGTGTCGGACTCACCGAGCTAAATGTGTCGGACTCACCTCAGCGTCACAGCCCTCAGAGTTCTCAGTGACACAGTCGCACTTCTCCATACAGCTGGACCCAAAAGTAGACATGGGGCAGGGCTGGTTGCACGAGGGACCAAACTTTCCCGGCCGGCAGTTGCAAAAACCATATTTTCTGTTGCAGTAACCACTGGCACATTGCTGTGGGCAGACCTGAGTGAGGAAAAAGGGGGGGGGGGGGGGGGGGGGGGGGTGTAGGGTAAAAATAAAGTAACAGAGCTCCATATAAAATAGTTTAAATGACACTTTCACAGATCAATACATTACAGTAATAAATCCAAACATTACTGACACAAATTAAACATTACTGTCACGGATCCAAACATTACTGTCAAAGATCTAAACATTACTGTCACAATATTATTAATGTGGAAGAAGTTTACCTTTTCACATCTGTCGCCAAAGAAACCAGGCGGGCAGCCATCCTCACAGAACTCACCCTCCACACCTGGCGGACACTTGCAGTCACCGGTCACATGGTCACACTTGCCGCCATTTTTGCAGCGGCACAAGCTGTTGCAGTCACTTCCAAAAGTACCCTGTGACAATAAATATGGTCAGACAGAGGAACGTACAAAAAGATTCTTGCTAGAAGTGACAAAGTGAAAGCTGAAAGCTACTTTAACTTATTAGATTTAGAACAAGCCAGTAGATATATCTCATGGTCTGCATCAAGCTAAAAACTACAAATGTTCTATTTTACTAAAAATAAAACTATAAAAATTAAGGTGAGATCTGAATATATAACCTGTTATTGAGAGTGTCTAAATTAGTTTTATTTATATATATATATATATATATATATATATATATATATATATATATATATATATATATATATAAAAATATATGCTTAAATATTGTTTATTCTTTTGTCAGAATTTCCTTAGAACTTTTAAAACTTTTAAAGCAGGCCAAAGCAGCTTCTAAAGGATTTTTTGATATAACCACCCTAACCTAGGCCTAGAACCTCCATGACTCCAGAGCTGGTATGAACCCTTGATATCCTTACTGCTTTTCAGTGAACAATGAAAACAGCGTCAGCGCTACACTTCACTAGGCAGGGTTAAAATGAACATCATGATGGTTCACATCCTGCGAGACTTTGCCCATTGAACCGGCGTGGATGATACCTGGTCCACCCTGTAAGACCCGTCACCTACCTCGGGACATGTATCATTGCACAGCATCCCTCTCCAGCCGGGTCGGCACAGACAGATGTCCTGCTGGTGGTTACACCTGGCGCCGTTCATGCAGTTGTTGCAGGTGTAGAGGCAGTCTGGGCCAAAAGTGCCAGGTATACATCCTAGTCAAATTGTAGAATATGATATAGACAAATTAGCTCACCAGAATTTATTTATTTTTCAATAGCCACAAATGACTAATATCAATAAATGCACTAAATTGTTATTCAGGTTATATTTTCTAAAGGTCAAATAATATGTTAATTAGAGTGATAAACTCTCAAGCAGTGGCAGATTTGGGTTAAATAGATGGAGAAATAATTGGATACTCTTCATTTTTTCTGAACCTGCCACTGCTGGCAGAATTACTGAATACTAACAGTTACTAAAGTGTGTCTATATTTTTAGGTGAAGCTACAAAAACACAAATCAAGTAATCAAACAAAACAAATAAACAGAGGCCAACTTATTAAAAAAAAAGAAAAAGCAGACCCCATATTAAGCCTCTGGGAGCATTTTTTGACAAATTAAATTCAAGACATGTTAATCAGTTTCTAAGCACTTATTATTTTAATTTTATTTAAAAAAACAAAAAAATAATCTTCAAAATTATTATTTTAGAATTTTTTCTCTGTTGCAACAGGTCAAGTACCTGATATCAGAAAGAGGATAATTCAAATAAACTCGTTTTAAACTGGCTTGTAAAAAACAAAAAAAAAAAAACTCAGTTAAAGTTACACTGTAGCTTACTCTTACAGAAACTATTTCAGTGAATCACATTATAAAAGAATGAAGCAATGATAGGCTAATATCTTATTTCACTTTGGTAAGTTAAAGATAAGAAAACAATTTATAACTTCACATAACATTTAGCCGAATGTGTTCCTTAAGCTTAGGTCTTGGTTATCTTTAAATGTGAAGGTAAAAAAAACAACACCATGCATTTAAACTGAGCCAAAGGCCAAGACCCCATTAACAGATTATAAGCTATGATAAGATACTTTCATTGATCAAAAGAAAAGGAAATATTGAGTTTTGCTCAAACATTACTGCAATTAGATTGTGCACTTTTAATTCTCTTAGTATTAAATTAACTTTAAAAAAATTAATTGCATCACTCACTGGAATACAATGATGAAAAGAGAATTTTTTTATATTATACTTTTTTCCCCCCCTGAGTTCTAAGGTTTTTTTGAAATCTTATATTTAAAACATTAAAAAAAACAAATTTGTAAATCTTCATTTAGCAGATTAGGGAGGATAATCCACTCCCAAAATAAACTGTGCACTATATTTCTAAAGCAATCCTAAATACCAGTGGGTCACCAATGAGATATGAGAAAAACAAAGTAACCTTTCATTCTCTCTGGTTCCAGGCCTGTGTCGTACCAAGCGGGGTTAGGGTTAGTGTGCAGGCAAACAGATGGAAAGTTTACAAAGGTTTATGTCAAATGTTGTTACAGAGGTTAGTGTAAATAAATGAGTATACAGAGTTAAATGAACACTACCACCCACGTACAGAGAGTTAAATGAAACTCCCACCCACGTACAGAGAGTTAAATGAACACTCCCACCCACGTACATTGAGTCAAATGAACACTCCCGCCCACCTTCCAGGTACAATGAAAATGTCAATCAATACAAACAACTCCAGATGGTTGAAGTTAATTGAAATTTTCCCCTCCATGAATTTATTGGATAAATAATAAATACATCTGATGTGCTTGTACAAATTTTGATGAGTCAATTGATTTATTTGTAATGTATTTTTTTTTTTTTTCCAAACCTTTTTACCCCCCCCCCCCCCCCCCAATCAGCTTAAATTACTCGTTTAAAAATAAAATTAGCAGCAATTTAAATAGACACAAAAATATTTAATATACAAAAAAAAAAACAAAACAAAGTTTGTACTAAAAACCAAAGGATTACAATTAAATTATTATTTTTGATAAATTAAACTTTTAAGTATATCAGCAATTCCCCTGAATCAAACTTCAAAACAAAAACATATCCAGAGTTGATTGTATAGTCATAGTTACATGTCTATGTGATGGATGTTAGAAAGGTATGCTTACCTGTGCCATTTCCTAAAGCAAGCAGTGGGAGTTATAAAATACAGATTTAAAAAATCAAATCAAATCAAATAAAGGTTGAACTCAACAATGCTTGTGAAATCAAAGAAGGGAGCATATGCCATTTTTGCTTTAGCAGTAAACAGAGGAGTGTAAGAAAATTTAAATAAAAGAGTTATTGAGAAGGTCACAGGGGCAGCAGCTCTATCTAGTTCTTTCATAGTGGGATGACACATTGAACAATTGATAAAGCACATCGAGAAAATTGTTAGCCAACTAAAGCATTCATTCTAAACTTATTTAACACTTGAGAGGAAATAATTAAAAACAATAAGAGTGTTTGTTGAGTAAATTAAAATTTGCGTAGATGACTAGATTCAATTCAACAACATGCGAAGATGCTGATAAAAAATTGTATTTCCCTGATCCCAAATTATTCAGTTATTAAGAACAATTTTATTTAATAATTTTTGTGTATCTTTATAAACCGCACTCAGTATTCAAACCATTTGAATACGTGAAGAAAAACTTCCCATAGTTAAGTGAACGATGCAAAAACAAGCATTCCAGGCTCCTACTGGCTAATGATAATCTTTTTAACACCATAAAAGCACATTAAAAACTTAGGACAAAAAAACAACAACAACACACAGAGTTAGGTCAGTGCTAGTCAAAATGGCAGTATTTCGACTGTGGCAAAGCTATCAAATTTTAATGAAAAGTTCGCTGGCACTCTTTTCACTGGATGAAAAAATGAAGTGCAATTTTAACAGGCTGCCAACAGTTGTGAGCATCGGAGATTAAATTATTATCAGGATTGGTTTTGTCCATTATGCTGGAAGATTTATTACTAAGATACTGACCCTCATTTGTTCAAGATTTTAGAAAATTAATTCTGCCAATTCAGTGATTGTGTCAACTTAACAAAAAAATTAAAAAGAAATTAGATTTAACACACACACCACCCCCCTTAACAAAACCCCAATACAAAACCTGGTATCTAGATATGGCAGAGTGCTCTTTTATGATCTGGGATTTTGATTTTTTTAATTAGATCATGTTCCTTACATTATATATCATTATCCCCCACTAATGTAATTACTACATAATTAGTAACTAGAAAAGTTTTAAATTCAGGAAAAAGTATAGTGAGAAAACTAAGTTAAACTGTTTGAGCAGCACTGGGAACAAAAAACAAACCAACACAACTCATGAAATGATTGAAAATAAAATTACTAACTAAAAATGTTCTGATGATCAGCCAATTCCTGAGACAGAAAACTGTCATCATTGTCCGATTCAATGGAGTACAGAGGCCTTGGTGTGCTCTGGTAGCGTATCCTGGGCAGGTCACCCCTTTGTGGCCCTGGGTCATGGATGCGGGACACAGTGGCTAAACATCAAACAGTCGCAAGGTTGACAATAAGGAAAATAATACAGAAACACGTCATTAATGTGGAGATGGAGGATTCAAGAGGCAGATAAGTGTTCATGGGAAGGAAAGAAGAGAACAGCATTTCATTGAAGTATTCCTATTCTAACAACTGATGATAAGGTAGCTTTTCCAATTTAATAAAAAGGTGACATACCAATAGTCTACCAAATAATTGATATAAATTCGAAAGATTTACTACCAGTACCTAAAAATATTTTAGGCCTGAAAGATTTTACATTTTCTTTTAACTTCTATGGGGAAAAATTATCCATTCTTAACAGAAAAAATATCTTTATCTGCAATGAGCATTAAAATCTTAAAATAAACAAACAACTATTAATTTAGTCAACTTTCCTTGTTTTGTCAAAATTTAAGACAAAAAACTCTTTAATATGAATTGGGGCATTACATTATATATCATTTTGTTTGTTGTTTGAATGGTCAAATCATTTGATCAACTCTATAAGGAGTATATTTAAGGTTTAATAGTTTTTAATGATTTGGTTTTGTAATTTTTTTAACAGAAAAGTTTCAATTAAAAATACTTTTGATTTCATGGAAAAATTGCAAGTTAACAATGAATACAAACGTGCACAATTATTAAAAGCTGTAGCATAACTTAAAAGCAGGGAACAATGAATAGCTTTTGAGAATGTGGAATTTGGTTTTATAAGAAATTTGACAAAATAGGTGCAAACACTATAAAATTAGGAGACACCCATAAGCAAAACAAGTAAGGAGAATTAAATGAAACAAAATAGTTTGATGAAAAGAATTTTTTTATAAAAATTGATAAACCAACATTGGCTGAGTGAAATTGATTTAAAAGGTTAAGAAATATTTTTTAAACAAATCTGTAGAATAATAATTAAAATTGAAAGTAACAATAAAAAATAAAATAATTATAAAATTGCTAAAGAATGCAAGAAAAAACACATGAAATTTATTGCAAGATGTTCCCAGTTTTAATTTCATTTTTTGGAAAAAATTGGTAAATCCTTGATGATTGAATTTCCTGCCATGCTAATGTCACATTTAAAAAAAAAATGATTTCAGTGAAACTATAATTTATCTGCTAGTAATTCTTAAAAGAGTTGCGGTCAAGTAAACATTTGAAGTAAAGTGCTAAACTTTTTTTATTAACATTAAAGGTGCGCATAATTTTCACAGGTATTTATTTTCCCATTTTCCAAATGAGAGCCTGTAAAATTAAATTAGAATTATAGTTTTAAATATCAAATCTTATCTCAATATTCCTTTACAGTCAAGTTCTTTCTTCAGAAACATCTTTTATGAAATAAAGAGAAACATTCTTTCTTCTGCAGATTATCCTAATTCTTCATAGCTGAAAAAATCCACTATTAACAGTGCATGTTTGAAACATAAAGGTGCCACACCAGTGCTTTGAACATTATGTAAGCACATAGCTCTCTCACATTTTATAAATTTTATATTTCTTGTGAATAGTGCTCCATTACATTACAGAGACATCAAATATTATTTCTTGGCAACAGTACAAATGTAAAAGGCCTACACCAGTCACTGCGAACTGACTCCATGTTTAAATGTAAAAATAAAAAATAATTTTTCCCCACATAAACATTATTTGTTCATACATGACTGCATACGTTTTCCCTTTTACAATAATGAAAAGATGTCATATTTCAATAGCCATTACTTTGTGATAGTCTGAGTTTTATAAATAAACCATCCAGCTACATGCTCAGGTCCACCTTCAAAACTGGACAGGATTACTTCCCTTACATCACTAGCCAAAGCTATATTTCCTACTTGATTCATGAAACAAAGTGCCGCACATTGTTTGAAGGGCGGTAAATTGTTTGGAGGGCTGCCCTTAGACTGAGGGCCGTACTTACGAATGCAGGTCTTTCCATTTGCAATGAATCCTGCCTTGCAGGCGCAGCTGTATGATCCCATTGAATTGACACAATGTTGCTCACAGTCACCGTTATCATTGAGGCATTCATCAATGTCTGGGGACAAGTTAGGTATAATGAAAACACATGGGAAGCATTCATCAATGTCTGGGGACAAGTTAGGTATAGTGTTGCTTATAGTATAGTATAGGGATGGTATCTAAGTAAACATTTGCCATTCTGAGATCTTTAAAAAAAAAAAAAAAAAAAAAAAAAAAAAAAAAAAAAAAAAAAAAAAAAAAAAAAAAAAAAAAAAAAAAAAATTTACAATTTAAAAATATTAAAAAAAAAAAAAAAAAAAAAAAAAAAAAAAAACTTTAAAAAAGGGAAATATCACAATAATAACCTGAGAAACAAACTTTGAGCATTAAAAAAAAATCTATCTTCATGCACAGAATTTTCAGACATCTAGAAAAGTTCAAATAGTTAAGATCGTCCAATTTTCGTTAATTCAAAAGGACGTTGATAAATTTGACATGAGCACTAAAAACAAAGCAAATGATGAAAGAGCGGTCAGACTATTTTTGACCAATGCTTTATACGCTGCAGTATGACTTTGCTATTACACAATATAATATACAAAAAAATATAGAAGAGACTTTATTTTTGTCCCAGCAGTAAATGGTAATTAAATATATTGCTTAATTTTTAGCTTGAATACAGGCATTTCACCATAAATTCAAATAATTAGCTTTACATATTTAAATATAACATTATTTAATGTTAATAAAATATAAATCTATTTTAAACATAATTAGTAGATTTTTGGAAAAACAATATAATCAGAGCTCAAAAAATATGTTCCAACCTAACTTCCCTTAGAAATCTAGATATTTGATACAACATTGAGAATTCAAGCCATTTTTAAAGATGACTTTCATAGTGAGTGACATTGATGAAGGAAAAAAGTCATTGATATATAATTGTGTGTTTCAAATGATGACTTCATAAAACATAGACTCAAATCAAAAATTTAGAATGTAGATCGAGATGCTGACTCCTTGCAGAGGATTATGTAGTATTTAGAATGTAGATAGAGATTCTGACTCCTTGAAGTGGAGTTTTTCTCTAACCTTCACATGTGCAAGCATCTTTGAGAAGAAATCCAGGCCTACATCCACATGAGTATCCACCTGGATTGTTGTTACAGATGTCAGAACAGCAGTTCTCTGGCCCAGCACACTCGTCATTATCTGTAGTAAATTCAATATAAAAAACTTGAAAAAAAAAATCAAGATATGACTCCTCTTCCCCCATGTTCTATTATTTTCTCAAAAGAAAATAACATTTGCAAGTGAAGTGCTTTTATTTTATTAATTTTACAATAATCATATTATGTTACTTATCAGTTTCTAAATAATTCACAAATATAATGAACATTAACTAATGGAATTCTTTTGCAACAATGTTTTTAATTTAAAAAAATAAATAAATCAATTAAATATTTTTTTTTAATCAATTTTTTATAAAAAACATTTAATTTTTAATCAATTTAAAACGTAATTTTTATAAATCAATTTTTAAAAACAACTCAAAGTTGTATTTGTTAATGCCCTCCAATCCATCATTTTTTAAAAGCTAGCTAAAGCTAGGTAATCCATCCTCTTTGAAACTTAGACATTGTACAAAAAAGAACAAATTTTTAAAAACTAAAAAAAAAAAAAAAAAACAACCCATTTAAAAAAAAAAAAAAAAAAAAAAAAAAAAAAAAAAAAAAAAAAAAAAAAAAAAAAAAAAAGCAAAAAAAAAAAAAAAAACATTGCACGAGTTTAACATAAAAATTAACAAAAGATTAACAAAAGTTTAACAAAAGATTAACAAAAGATTAACAAAAGATTAACAAAAGTTTAACAAAAGATTAACAAAAGATTAACAAAAGTTTAACAAAAGTTTAACAAAAGATTAACAAAAGATTAACAAAAGATGAACAAAAGATGAACAAAAGTGTGAAATTAGATGACCTTTGCACGTTCTCCTATCAGCTTGAAGTTGGTAGCCTTTCCTACAGGAACAGATGGGACTGTCCTCACTGTGATTGCACTTATGGTCACAGCCACCATTCTCAATGGCACAGTAGTCAACTATCTCCATCTTGATGCCTACAGGTGGATATCATGGTAGTCAGAAAAAAGATGATTGAGGTATTTTTTGTGTGCTATTATATGTCAATGAGCAACATATTTGGCCTTCATAATATTATTGTAAGACATTACCAGTAGGACAGATAGTTCACGCTCCCCACAAGGGGACATTACCAGTAGGACAGTGAGGTCATGTAAGACATTTGATGATGGAGATTTACATATTAATCTAAGAATAAATTGATGAAGATAACAGGGTATCCCACAGTACTACTGCTTTTTGTTACTGTGAAATGTATTGTTTGACAGGCAGCACATTTCATGGGTGAAGAATAATGAGAATAATGGTACAGTGAATTTGTTTAAGTTTAAGGAGTATTACTGGAAGATGAGTAGGAAACAAAGGAAATGTTGTGCACAACTGATGAGATTATGTGTACAGTAGGTTAAATGTAAAGATAATGTTTTGTATACTGCTGGGCCTTGTCAGACATTATACATGATAGTGTTTTGTATAATGCTGGGCCTTGTCAGACATGATACATGATAGTTTTTTTGTTTTAAGTTGAAATCTGAATAAATACATCTCACTGTCAAAATGGGCTGAGAATGTTATGTTTTAAACACAAGGTAAGAATCAGAGTATAATTTGTGACAATGAATGTATAAACATAACTTGCTGAGTGAAATAAAAGATTTAGATTTATTGTTTTAATTAAGAATGCAAGGAAACATGATTATTAATTTTTTTAAATTCATATGAAGCCAGTGTTGCTTACTAAAATTTAAATTACTAGTGAAAAAAATATATTTGATGTCAATGCAAATGTATTAAATTAAACTTTTACCATAAAGTAAAAGTGTTAATCTCTTTTAACTTTGAACAAACCCCAAGTATATTCCAATGTTATTTAGAGGAAAAAGTAAATCAAATAGTTCATTTATAAAATAAAACATTTTGGGTAATTCTTAACTGTGTAACCCCCCCCCAAATCTCCCCTACATTTTCAAATTCAGACACACAGGTGAGGATCAAATCGGTGATAGTGAAAAACCACCTTATGCCACTCAAACCTAATCCACCGCTAGCTACTCAAGATATATAACAGTTTTTTAAAAATGGTTTTTGTATCATAGGTTAAAAAAACCCAGAAAGATTTAAAAAGACAAAAGATTACAAAAGCATCAAGAAGACAAATTTATTTTTGTTCAAAAGAATGCTAGTAAATCTCGACTTGATGCACTCTCAGTGTTGAAGAGGAAAGTAGAAAATGAATGTATGCACAACATGCAGAGGGTAATTTCAAAACACAACTTTGCCGAAAAAATTAAAATGTCAGTGTCATACAAGAGATTATGTCATTATGTAATTTTTTAAAAGTCAATATAAACACAGAAATTGATAACACATTTTAAAAATTCAGTTTATGAATTCAGTGTAATGAAAATTGGAAGTTAAAAGTGAAATGTCTTGGTAAATTTGTATTGTCTTCTTTACCTTTACTTTACTGCTGGGTTCAGTTTTTCATAAGATTCAATTATTGATACAAGGATTCAATTAGACACTTAAATCAAAAGAATATATAAAAAAAAAATGTAAGAAATAATTTTATCTCTTAATAAATATATCTATGTCACTTAAATTGATTCAGATTTACTCATTTACTTTAAATAAATTCTACAAGTTTTTTTTTTTTTTGGTTGTTATTTCTTCCAATAAACTTGATGTGAACACAGGACTTAAATTATATAACAATACCATTAAAGAAAAATAATGTTAAGACATTAACCATATTGAACCCATTTAATTTGATATTTTTGGATATTAGGTTATTGAAGAACTTAGTGACATCAAAGTAATAGCAAATAAAAACTTAACAGAAAAAGGTAATAGGTGTATATAAATAGTTAATATGTTGTTAATATGTACACATAATAATAAACTGACAGGGACAGACAAAAAGATTAACATTTTAAGATAGCTTTATTGAATTATTGTATTGTATAAAAAAAATAAATATACTTTAAAAACAAAATGTGCCTATACCTAGCAACACCACACTTCCACATTTCTTCAAAATCCTAATGCTGATTCCAGACTGCCCAACTAAAATACAAAGAACCTACTCCTAAAACAGAACAGAATCATCAGGTGATTACATTATTTTGACATTTACTTTGCATAGAAAGATCTAAACCTAATTATGCTGACCAACAAAAAAGAAAGTAAATCAGATCAACATCAACCACCGCCATTATTTTCTCCCCTCCTAGAACAAACTGAACAATGCCATTAGGAAGAAAACAACTCTACAAATGAGATGAAGAAAACTAAATGACTACTCTTTAAGAAGCAAAGCAACTTAGGGTTATACAAAGCATTATGTCCTTCAATGACTTGTAACTTCGACACCTGCTCAAACCAAGGACATGAAGAGCTAACAGCAAATAAAGAGGTTTACCAGACTTATTCCTCAACCTTTCCAACATAGACTCAGCTCTATAAGCTGATGGCAGAATGGAGTAAGACAGACTTAAATGTTGGCTTGCTTTTTTTTACATGGACATTTTTTATTGATTACAGAGTCCTTTTCAGTTAGAGAGTATAACAATATAATATGAAGTTTGAGGAAATATTTAAATCTGTTATATTTTTGTTACACCTTTTTTTTTTTTTAAACAGAAGGGCTTTCTATCTTATAGTTCAGTATATTTTGTACTTTTTTTAAAATTTGGTTTTAACAAATAGATAAATATTTTAATAAACGTTAAATATATTTTTTTGGGCTAAATTTACATATAACATCATTATTTTGATGTAATAATGAACAAACATCATGTCATGATATGATCGTCATATTAAAAAAACCAGTAGGTCGGAACATTTTACTCCAGTTATTTTACAACAAATTGTAAGTAAACAAAATAAATTAATGTATAAAATAAAAATTTTAAAAATGTAAACAACATGGAATGGAAGTATTAAAATTACCTTCTCCCTCGTCTCTACTGGAATTAGTCAGTGCTGCAAAGGGTTGAACAAACGGCAAAGAATAGGGTGGCAAGGCAAAAAGTAAAATTTTAAAACAAAATTAGTCAGGCAAAAAGTTATGCATGTAGTATATAATCTTGCGCTAAATGCATGGTTATTGGCAAATCTATGCTATATTATGCTGGTACATACATCATGGGAACGTGGCCTCTACCAAGTATCATATTTATTTTGATGAGGAGAAAAACCCAAGCAGGTTATAGATGTTTATATGGATGTGGCCATTTCTTACAAATATTATAGAAACGTTTTAGGAAAAAAAATTGGGGAATCTCACTGCACCCCAAAAATAAGCTTTTTTTAACTCTTCAATCGTCCTCAGTAAATCTACTGCACAAAAATAATTTTTCTATATTGAAAATGTAAGCATCTCTGTGCCCCCCCCCTCCCCCGACTACCAATGGTCAACACATGTTTGGACAATTTTTTTTCTTCAAATAATAACTTAGACCGTTAAAAAAAAAAATATCCTGACGATAATAAAACCAACTATTTTGAGATATAAAATTTTAACATTTTATATTGATTTAAGAAAGCATTTCAATCAGTAAGTTGGCACTCCAAATTTTATCAGGCAACTGAAAAAAATCGTTTAAGAAATATGCACCCTCTTGGCTTAATTCAAATGGAGTTAGGAAACAATCTTAACTTGAATGCAAGCAAAGAAATAAATTAAATGCAACCATAAAAACACATGCTTTTTATTTTCCCCTTAATCATTCTCATAAGCATAACACATGGCCGCAAAATGCTGTGTAAAAGAATATATTAAAGAAAAACCAAACAGTAAAGGTAAATAAGAACATTTGCTAAGAACCCCATTAATAGTGAGTTGGAGGTAAACTAAATAATTTTCCCATACACACCCATAATTATAATATATTTATATATTATACATATGCACACATTCAATTAAGCATTAGCTTATTAGTGATTACCAAGCTATGAATCTATAAATGTCTAGGTAGACAGACTATTTTAATATATATATAACTAATAATATTAATATTTTTGGGAAAATACTTTTGTGGTTTCAGTAATGATAAAACTTGTACACAATTTTATATTGTTAATGCAAAAATTTACTGAAATCCACTAAAAGCTGATTATATACTTTTTAAAAAAACAAACACCCCGCCACTATTTTAGTATTTTCATGATGATGCCCCCTGATGAGTACTCACGATAGCAGGACTTGCCATCCACCCCCAGCTGGTAGCCAGTGGTACACGTGCAGATATAGGAACCATCTGTGTTGATACAAGACTGACGGCAGTCGGCTTTGTTTTGGAGGCATTCATCAATATCTGGGATAAGATTAAACACATAGATAACCCTGTTTGGTCAGAAATAGTATTTCTAAAAACACATAGATAACCATGTTTGGTCAGAAGTAGTATTTATATGAACACATAGATAACCAAGTTTGGCCACAATTAGTATTTATATAACACATAGATAATCACGTTTGGTCAGAAGAAGTAGTTTTATAACACTTTCATGTAAAACATTTATCTTTCAAAAAAAAAAAAAAAAAAAAAAAAAAAAAAAGAAAAAAAAAAAAGCTTTCTTTTTAACTAGATGGAATATAAAATTAAACACTTTTGATTTCTTTGCGTACTCCTAATGCGGCTATGTACTCTTTCATTAACTAGATTTAAAAAACCCCACAAAATTAGCAATAAATATTATACATTGAATAAAAGTAGGGAAAAAACAAATTAATTGTGACTTTATAAACTTAATAATAAACATTAAAAATAATGCATCTTGTGTAAGCAGTAACAATGGACATACCAATACAAGTTGTCCCATTGGGAGCCATGTGTCTGCCTTCCATGCAGATGCACACAGGACGTCCCCTGTCATTCTTGCAGATCTGATTCTGATGACAGCCTCCATTGTTGATTAAACATGGGTTGGCCGCTGAAAAAAAGAAAAGAAAACTGTAAAAAAGCTCAGAAGGAGATGTTAACAAAACAAATCAAGATAAAATAAATATTTCATAAAAGCCTGCTTTTTTTTTTACTTGCGACATGTTCAAGAGGATGACTCTTAATGTGATAGGACAAAAATGTAAAGTACCGAAATTCCCTATCATTTAAAAAATGTTAAATCTTAAATATTTAAGCATTTGGGAAACTCATTTATTTAAACCTTGGTAGACTTAAGTGTATATCTCAAAACATGGATATAGAAACGTTTTAAGGGTACAAGGCATGGTGTAAATCTGTACAAAATCTATACAAAGTATGAGATCTCCAAGAAAGATAATTTCCTAGCAGAGTTGTGAGGCATTATAACATTGGGTAACTTCCCTTTAGTCATTCCGTGAGTCTTTCTCATACCAGTTCAGTATAAAATAAAATTTAATGAGCTTTACTTTTTATGTGTTAAAAAAAAGTTTTTTTGGTGTCTTTCACCAAATGCTGTGGTGATTACACCATGGACCACTATGCAAAATTAAAATCCTTTTCCTGAGCTATAGGCCTCATACCCTGAGATTAAAAAAAAACCAAAACTATATTTATTTACAAAGAGAGCAGGAAAAACAAAATTATGACTACCACTTCACTACCCACCTTCACATGACTTTCCATCCTCTCCCAGTCGATAGCCCTCGTAACACTTGCAATAGTAGTGTCCATTATGACCTTCAACACAGGTGTGTTCACAACCTCCCTTATTTATGCTACATCCAGAGGTGGCTGAAAGCAGACAACAATAACAATCTTAAGTCATAATGGCTGTTGATTTATGTAAAAATTTGGGTTAAAGGGTTTAGTTTTGAGATTATGGCAGTGTAAGGTATTCCTTATACAGGCAGTTTTAACCCCAGAGGCAAAATGGCAAGATGCTTGGTTTCAAACTATAAAATTATGTTCATATTCATTCACTGCCGCCAGAGGAATTATGTGATGTAACTGCCCTTTATTATTCTATTTACTGTAAGCACAAACATCTTATAACACTACCACAAATCAGGAAGTAAAATAGTTTTTAAAAAATCATTCAAAATTAGGCAAGGGTGATGTTTTGGTATGTTAATGATGTCAGCTAAAAACTGTAATTAAAAGCCTAAATTCAGCAATTATAACTTTTTTGTACATTCACATGTGACTGACAGACAGCTTATGTGCAATACAACATTGTTTTAAAGTGCATGACCATAGCAATAATCACAAAATTAATGTGGCAACATTTCATCTCAGCATAGAATGGCTAACACTAACACAAGAAATGAAATAATTTTTTATAGACATTACTTCTGCTCATGCTACTAGCTTAACTTGATTGTAGTGCTTCTTAACAGTTCATTTGGAATAATAGAAAATTACAGAAAATCATTTCATTTGAATCAAAATCAATGCAGACATTTTTATGGAAGGAGACTCAAAGAATTATAAGTTTTAATTTGATATTTGAGTCATTTTTTTTAAAAACGAAAATAAAACTAAGTCTTTGAGTAATTTAATTCAAGGTCTAAACTTAAAGTATTTAGTATTTAAATTATTGCCTCACTGCCATTTTAAAACGCATTAAATATATAATTTCTTAGATCGAGAATAATTGAATAACCTGTTTGATAATGAAGCAAAAGTGACATAAATTTTTTTTTTGTTACCATGACTGTATGAACATTAAATAAATAAAAAAAAAAATTGAACAAATATAGAAAGCAGATAAAAGATACGAAGGTTTATACTATGAACTGATATCAGACATGAACGATGATGTTTCAACAAAAAAAAGTTATTCAAAATATTTTTGAAGGATTAAAAAACAAAACAACAAAATACAACTTTTGACAACAAAATACCCTATCTAAAGTTTCATTAGTTGAATATTAGTATGACAACAGTCTTCACCATAGATTGGAACACAGGGGAAAAAACAACATAAAAAAACCCAAACATAAATGAAAAGATGAAATGGAACATCAATAAAGCAACTTTTACCTGTTACACGAAAAGTCCTTTGTTCCCTCCAACTATTTTCATCTCCTTCAAAATTTTTTAATTGTTTAGAGAATAAGTAAGGCCCCTCTCTTAATCAAAGTTCAAATCTAACAAATTTTGTAACTTTCTTGCTAGAAAAAAAATTGAAAAAAAAAAAGAAGAATGATCTTGAAGCACCAGGTCTCATATTTTCAATTCGTGCCTGGACAAAATTGTCATACTATAAATGTGTTCAGAGCTCTTTCAAATCTGCTGGTTTGATAAAGAAAAATAATTGCCTTCTCCAATGCTGAAACCATTGTCCTAAGATTGCTGCAGCCTGATCAGAGGATGAGATCATGGGTAGCTAATTGGAACAACCAGCCGACATGTAATGAAGTACTAGAAACGACTGGTGAAGGTAATTCTCCGAGGGTTTAAAATGCTCCTGAAAAATAATGTCCATGGTTTTCCAGATGCACTAGCTATCAATCAAACATGTTACTTCAAAACTCCAATCTGATGAGGATTGATGAGAAGAAAACCCAGGCCTTTTTCTTTGAGGTGGCAACTGAGCAGAGCTGTTAACTGTCACTTTACTTGTAGGGCCATGAGTCATTTTTGGCAATGGTGAATCATTTCTTGTCATTAAATTGCTACATCCTAATTCATTCTGGCCATTATTTTGGGCTTTAAGTCCAAATGTGCTCCCATTTGCAGAGGATTCAGCTGAGAATGTTTTCACAACTAAATGTTGATGTTTCCCAGTTTCATTCTGTAGCGTGCTTTTTGGAGAACATTGAGGAGAAATATTGACATCAAGTTTTTGCCGTGGTGAAAGGCTGGTTGGAGTTTTAGAGGGTGTCGTGGTGTCTTTACATTCAGCTGTTAACATGGCTGCCGTTTGCGCCTTATTGATTTGAACACTGTTTGGAGGTGTCAATGGTATGGGTGAGGTCATGACATTTCTTTTCTTCACTTCCTTTGTTTTTAAGGCTTGGGACTTATAGTTATCCTGACTTAATAAAAGCAAAGCTTTGGCTGCATTGAGGCACAATTTTGCCCTGTCTTCATTAAAAGCAGATTCAATCATTCTGGTGTGTGACTGATGACTAATCAACGGTATCTCTGCAGTCAAGGCACATTTTTTTCCTTTGCCTATTTTATTGATATGTTTTCTGTGACGAAACATGCAGTGATGACATGACGTATGGATATCCTCCTTAGACCTGGCTTTTAGTTTCTGTACCGAGCCCTGGGGTGAAAGAATTTTATCCCCTAGGATTTTGGACGGACTTAATTTAGTGTACTTAGTGCCATTGCAGTAGGTTTCTGATGATTCCATTTTAGGGTTAAGCTCAATCGATGCTTCTTTAGACAGAGACTTAAGTTGAACTTCCTTTGTACCAGGTTTAAGGCATGACTCTTCTTGGGCATTTCTAGTACATGCTTTTTCTGCAGCCTTAGGCTTTGAATAATAAGCTTCTTCCTTAGTGCTAGGTTTAGGAAGCCTTTCTTCTGCCCCTCTAGAATTCATAGGATTCTGGTGGAACTCATATTTAGAATTTAGTTCTTCATTTTTAGACGCCTTTTTTGGTGAAATACCTTTAAGAGCGTCCTCTTTCCGGTTATTAGAGAACTTGACTGTTTTTTTCTTAACAAAATCATAAAAAATTGGCGTGTCCAGTGTTGAGCTGCTTTTAGCTGAGCCTTGATTAGAAAGACTCTTTTTCCCATCCAGCTGACTGATGCTTTCAGATGAACCTTTGTTTTTCTTTGATATAATTTTTTTGCTTCTTTTGATTTTTTTCTGTGGTTTATTTTTTGAGTAAATCCTATCAGAGTCACTACTGTGACAACATTTCTTCTTCTTCTTCACTGATTTTTTAGTCTGAGTTGATGCAGTTTTTTCAAACATGATTGCACCACGTGCCAATGTTTCCATGCCAACTTCGTCACATGTGTCAACCTCTTTGTGTATGTTTTCATCAAGCAACCTAGGGACAGGTGGTAGTCCACAGACTACTTTACAATCATTTACTTTAACTGCTGACATTTCAGTTAGATGAGAGCTCAGTGAATTGGTGTCCGATTTAGCAGAAAAAAACTCTTGCTCACCAGTGATCAAATCTGTTATATGACTTTTTGAGTCTAGGTGAGCTTTTTTCCAAACTCTTGAATGCTTTGTATTATCTTTTATTGGTGCAAAAGACACACCTGGAGCTGATTGGGATTTACTATTGACTGGTGGATTGGTGATATTAGGATTCTTACTGGGCATCTGATGTAAAAGAGATTCCGTTTGATGATTAAGACACTCGCTTGTATTTGAAGGATCACTTATTAATCTACTACTCTGACAAGATCGAGATAAAGGTCTAGCACTGTTTGGCAGGCATTCATGAAGACGAAGTGGAGATGTCATACTAAGATGCAATTCCCTGCCTAGGTATTTCTTTCTCGTAAAGTTATAATAAGCTACATATTGTGATGTAGACAAGTTCAGAGTTTTCCCTTGAAAAGTATACAGTGGCTTAGTCAAAGGTTTCTCTTTATTAAAGTGTACATTTTCATCACCACGAAAGCATAAATTCATTAAGGCAAAGAAGATAATGCAAAATGCTGCAACTTGTAGACCTAAGGGAAGGTTTAAATCAAACAGGATTAATAATACAGATCTGATGAAGAGATTTTTCATGGTTCTTTATTTGAGTTCAAATGAAACTTAATTGTTCTGACACAATAAAACACATGGAATGTTCAGTGTTGATGATTTAATAACCAAATGATTTATCTGATATTGCTGAGGCTTTACAATAAGTGCATCTGTTTACCAAGGGTAAGTTTTCTTTTTATTTTGATAAATGATGAAAATCTGCTATTTCAATGCATAGCTTTCACAGGTGTTTCACATTTTTATAGGTTCAATCAGGGTAAAGTATTTCCAATTTTCAGGCATTTAACGCACAATCAATAAATGAAACTGAATTATCAATCATTTCAATTGTTACTCTGAAGAAACAATATAAGTATTACTGTATGCCTTGAATGCTATGGTTTTTGACAAGGTAAGTAATGGAATTTCAGTAGTGGAAAGTTTTTCACCATAAAGTTGCAGCCTTTAATTTTTTAAATAATTTATATTCTTTTCTTAAGCATCAGAATATAATTAATAGTAACGTTCAGGCTGACTAGTTCAAGAAGAGAAACGTAAATGTATTTAGGTACAGTTTGAGATTCGGTCATCACTGATCACGTTTGTAGTATATGTCGGTTGCGAATGGCCTAACTCACTCCCTTAGACTCCCTAGCTACTAGTATGTGTAATGTGTAGTAAGCACTAGTCGGTTTGTCACAGTTTTTGTTTTGAGATACTGACTTATGACTTAGTTGATTACTATTTTTAGTAACTGACAAAAATTTCAGCCTTAAATTAGAAATGTTCATGAACAAGAGAAATCTGTAAACGGTTGGCATTTCGTGACCTGGCTTATGGACTGTATTTTATATAATATACACTTCCATGTGACATTGTCAAGCTTCATACGTCTACAGCTACGGAGAGCTAACAATCCACATTTCAAATGTTTACCTATCAACATGAATCTAACTTCCGGCAACGGGCGAATTTTAAAAACATTATTGTCCAAAATTATGTTTAAAAAAATTACATTTTAATTGTTATTTAAATAAACTTTAATTATTGCATAGGCCAGTTACTTTATTCCCTCATTTGTACGGATTCAAGACCAAAATATGTGTCTAACGACGCTGCATTTCAATTTCAACCGCGAAAAAGGGTTGGGGGGAGGGGGTTGGGGGGTGGGGGGGGGATGTGATGTCAGAATATATCTGTAAGGCATAGGGTCTCATTGTGACCAAAAAAAGAATTTTAATTATAAAAGGAAATAAATAAATCCTGCAAATAAAATATTAAAAGAAAACATTTAGAAAGTTCGTTGTATATACAATTATTTTCATATATTTAAAGTTTTTAAAATAATACAAATCAAATTCTGAAATAAATATACGTTTTACAAAAGAAGGAAAAAATACAACGGCATTTTAAGTCTTCTGAGATGGTTGTTTTGAACACGACTCTTCTCACTACTTGAGCTCCACATTTGATTGATATTTTTAAAAAAAAATGGATTTTTAAGTAGCTTTTGGCGTTCAGAAAATGCCAAGTGATTCTAATTTTGTCACCAACATTAAGAGTGCTGAACCTTTAGTTTGGAAGTATTTATGTACAAAGTTTTGGCTTTTAGTTTTAGTATCATCGTATCAGAAGTAGGCCAACTGTTAGTAGAAGAAAACAAAATCAAAGATTGCTGCTGGCAAAAGAGGCTGCTCTTTTGGTCTTAATTTTCAATTGGATTACAAAGACAAAGGGCTTTTAAGTAATTGATTTATTTTTCTTCTCAGCTTAAGTGTTTCTTAAAGAGAAAAACACCAATGAGCTTTTAAACGAGTCTTTACAATCACATCAACGCTGTCAGCTCATAACCTCTATTCTCTCTATGTCTAGAACGGTAAAAACTTTAGAAAATTTATTTTAAAAAAAAACAAAAAAAAACGAAAGTATTTCAGGAGTTCCAAAAACTAAATAACTTAAATTTTATTTAACGTATAAAAAGACTGAAATGATATTGTGATTCGTGTAGTTTTTCTTGAAGTTAGAAGTGTTCAAGATTTGAGATAAAAATGAAAGGGATGACATAAAAGTGCATTGCATAAAAAAAAAAAGAAACAAAGTCAAGAAAAATAATGATGGCGATTTAAGCAGGGGAACACATACTAGTTTTATTCATTTATCAAGGGGGGGGGGGTTAATAATAATATGCACCAGACGCATACCGATGACCTTGACATTTATGGTAGGTGCTTTGTCCGACATATTGTCTCTTGTTTGATTTGCTGAAAACATTTTAAACATTATATTAACGTTCATGGACGGTCATGGCCATTAAATAAAAAAAAAAAAAAAAAAAA
>CAXITT010001144.1:71343-88031 GCA_964033795.1 Lymnaea stagnalis | reverse complement strand
TGGCCCCCGTGCTTCAAAACAAATGTAAAATCTTTGGGGAAACGGCCGTGGTTCGGGGGGGGGGGGGGAGTGTACACGTTTTCAAGTGAAGCCCCAACCTCTAGCTCCGCCTATGCATAAATCCCAGCCTTGACACCTCCCATTACATTCAGTTCCCCTAGTCTCAACAAAGTACACACCATCCCTACACACTATACACCAACTGACGGAAGCGACCGCTGTAAGCGGCGGGAGGGGATGGGGCACACTGCCATGACAGAACGTGCGCGACTCATTTCACGGGGACAGCAACTGTGGACAGTGACATACGGTCAACAACATCAACCCCACGGCAGCTACATTCATAAGACAAAAAAAAACACGTCAACACAGTGTAAACCAGACTTTAAACAGAGGAGAGTTCTTGTGGCACGCATCTGCGTCGTTTTGAGAAACGATGAATTTGTGTGTAAAACTGGCAAGAGTTTGGGAACGTTTGTCAATTAAAGGCTTCACACAATTTAAAAACTCAACGGTTCTAAAAATTATTGGTTTCTTAATTTCATTTTCATCTTTGCCTTTATGAAACAGTTTGATATTTAAAAAAACAAAACAAACACACACACACACAAACTATTATTTCGGTGCCACCCCCCACCCTTTACAGGCACACACTGGTTTGAGCAGTGGTTCTCAACCTTCCTCGTGCGCGACCCTTTAATACCGTTTCTCGTGTCGTGGCGACCCCCCAGCCACACAATTATTTTCGTTGCTTCTTCATAGCTGTACGGATATGTGTTTTCAGATGGTCTTAGGCGACTCCTGGAAAAGGGTTGAGAACCGCTGGGTTAGAGAGACTGCACTCCAAGGGCCGACAGAGAATCACACTTAATCCTCAAAGCATTTGGGAATTGCCATTGTTTACATGAACTGTACTGTTTCAGCCAGCTGATGGGTTTGTGTAATTAACGACAAGCACCGAAGAAATGCGTAATTGATGCGTAAATGCGTGGGGTATCACATAAAATAGTCTCCCGCAGGAAGACAAGCAGCACGCATTTGAGATGTAATGTAACAATGAAAAATACTGTGTTACGGTTCATCATGCAACAACATAATTTTGAAAAAAAAAAAATAATAATAATTATTTTACATTGTAACATTTTGGGTCTTTTCGCAATATGAAACCGAATATTTCAAAGTTTTATAGTATTCTTGTCCATCGACAATGCCTGTGAAATTTTAGAAGCACTGTCGCTCGGTGTAAGAAAAAAAAGTATTCGAAACTGAAACTGTGATAATCACACCTGGTTTTTGGATTTAATTAACGTTAATTCACAGAATTCCCGTGAAACATCGGACACAGCAGTATTGTGACTGGGAAAAAAAGAAGCATTAATGCACAGATGCTAATCACGAGATATCAACTGCTACAAATATTAATTACAGACCGGACACTGAGGAGCATATGGTTCCTTATATCAATAGCAGACCGTACACTGAGGAACATAATATGGTTCCTTATATGACAACATAGTTTATATCAATAGCAGACCGGACACTGAGGACCATATGGTTCCTTATATGACGACATAGTTCATATCAATACTCGACCGGAAATTGAGGACAATGTTCTCTCTAAGGTTTGTTGGTTCGTATGCAAAATCATACAGTTGTGTGCAAAGTTTTACAGCATCAATTTTTTTTTTGCGTTCAACGTTTTACAGCCCACAAACACACACTTACATGGAAATTTACTGCACGGATACTCAAAACTGCTGCGCGGCGTCTGCGAGATAGCTGCGCGGCCGCGCAGCTTAAAGGGAACATTGATTGAGGACCATATGGTTCCTGATATGACAACATAGTTTATATCAATAGTCGACCGGACATCGAGGACCATATGGTTCCTTATATGACAACATGGTTTACGAGCTGAGAGGGTGAGGCTGGGAAGAATGGCGAGCCAAGAGCTGGAAGTGTTGAATCAATCAATACCAGAAATAAATAAATCATAAAAAAATCTGTACCACGGTGCTGGTGAACAGAATAATTTAATATCAGCTCTTTAGAAAACTCCTTCGGGAAATTTTGTAGATCTATGGAATAAAGCGGAGAGAATTATGGAATAAAGGGAGAGAATTGCACATAAAGCAACGTATTAAAAAAAATTCAATGCATACCGCCTCCAACTCTTCTCCCCCCCAATGTTCTTAACTTAATCTGCCCTAAACTCTTGCTATCGTCTGCATTTCTTTTCAAATCTTTAAGCTTCTTATTATTACTATTATTATTTTAAAAATGAAGTTCATTGCACCCAAAGAACAGTCAGTAAGTTATATATAGCCAAGCTCACGTCTGCTGCAAGCTTGTATCCCACATAATAGTGCCCATAACATTTTACTGGCGTTTTCATACATTGTTCATAAGAACATTTACATCTACATTCATACCAACATTCATACAAACATTGATTCAAACATTCTTACCAACATCCATACAATCATTGATTCAATCATTCATACAAACATTCTTATCAACATTCATACAAACATTCTTACCAACATTCATACAATCATTGATTCAATCATTCATGCAAACATTCATACCAACCTTTGTACAAAGATTAATACAAACATTCATACCAATATTCATACCAACAATAAGACCAACATTCATGCAAACATTCATGTCAACAGTCATAGCAACATTCATAGCTACAATCATACCATCATTCATCCAAACATCTCACCCTGCACTGTATTTACTTGCTATTAAAACGTTGATACTTAATATGACCTTGCTTATCTCGAATATATTTATTATAATTTTTTTTTTTATATTTCATGGAAAAATCAAGACGTATTGATGAATAGAGCCCTTGGTAACGGAGCAGAGAAAGTGCGCCAATCACAAAATGCGCATTTATGCAGAGGAAGTGATAAGAAAAGAGAAATTAGATTTAAAAAAAAAAAAAAAAAAAAAAAAAACTCAAGAAAAAGTGAAGACTTTGCACCATAGTAGGTCGAACTAGACTTAGCACTTCATTTTAAATATTTGAGTTGAATATTTTTAAAACAATATACAATTTACAAATTACTAAAATGTATTATTAAAATTATTGGTACTGGTATAAGTGTGACTGCACACTTTTTATAGGCATAAAATTCATTCTTCATTCCTTTTACTTATTATTTTATAGCAATGTTAATCTGTAAATGAAGGGATTTTCATTTCGACACATTTTTTTTTTATATATATTTCATATATAATGTTGCACTATTAACCTACACGTTAAAAGCATTACAATTATGCAACCCTATTAATCTATAAAAATGATTAAACATATTTTGACATTTAAAATATTTATATATTTCTTCACCATAAGGCATAAGGTAGTACACCGTTAACAATTTTAAGCTCATGAACTGAAATTTCATTTTTGAAGAATGCGTTAATTTAGAGCTAACTAGACTAGAATAAATTAATTTAGAGCAAATTAGACTAGAATAAATTAATTTAGAGCTAACTAGACTGCGTGGCTCATTCAATTTACCAGTTTTCTGTCTCTGTGTTGTATCGTTTATTGGCTGTAAACGTGAATTTAAAGATGTTTCTTGTAAATTCTTGGTGTTGTATCGGTATTTAGAATGACCGTTGGTCGCATTTGGTATTGTGTTGTAACCGTATTCTGGATATATGGCGTTTCTATTGAAACTTATCAGGCCTGAGGCATTGGTCTTATTTTGGCCGGGGATATTCCAGTTTATGCCGTCTGGTTTCCAAGGCTCGTCTTGTGACCCTCCGTCGATTTCTCTATGATAAGCACTGCTAGCTGAAAATTTATATTACTCTTTAAAAATGTGTTAGTTAATCAGAGAAAGAACACTAAACCTTAAGTAGAGTTGTCGTCATCATTTTTCTAAGAAATGTTTATTAAAAAAGAAGGCCCAATCGAAACAAGCAATAAAAATAAAGATAACATAAAAGTAGCTTGAACACTTAAGTTATTTCCTTCAACAAAAAATAATAATACAATTTAAAAAAAATATTACAAAAATTGCTTTTGGTCTAAACTATTAACTAATCTCTTAATTATACAAAGTGGATTGCATTTGAAGCCATTCCTTCCGTCTGGAAGTGAACAAATCGGAACACAATGCCAAAGACTCTCCTTTTAATTTATACATATATAACGGTCATTACGATTTGACGAGCAACGTATTATTATTATTATTATCATTGCTATTATTATTAGTGGGGGTTTTATATAGCGCGGTACCTTTAGCCTACTGCAGAGTTTTTATATTGGAATGGCGTTGGACACTTTTTGGGCCCGTCAAGGGCGGCACTGACCCTAGCTACGACACTGGGCATCCATCAGCGCCAAAACTAGGCATAATGGCGACCAGGGCCATCGAGAAACAGCCTTTCTTTGCGTAATGCATTTTAAGAAACTTTGAAATTATATTCCAATTGTTTTGTGCGTTTAAACTCGTTTTTGATAACTAGTCTTTTTCAAAACGTTTTTAATATATATATATATGGAACACCATGGTATTTAGAATCGAATGCTGTATCTATATTTGTTATACATATTCGGATCATCAAACATATCAAGCATAGCGATATTTCATTGGTTCGACTACTTCATTGGTCACCCCGTCCCCCAGAGATGCCTAAAAGAAACACTGTGTCCAGATGTGACTGACAACAGACCACGATTCGCGTAGTTTTTTTTTTTGGACAACAGGTCTCAAGTGCATTTGTGGTGAAAACAGCCCACAAGTCTAATGTGTGAATGACAACAGCCTACAAGTCTAGTAGTGATGTGGACAACATCCCCACAAGTCTAGTGGTGTGACTGACAACAGCTAAAGCTAAATGATTGAAACTTTCTAGTTATTCTTTAACGTCTTTTATAAAGACCAAAACAATGTTGGCTAGAATCGGCTAGAATCAGGCATTCGTTGACCAGGTAAGGGCCACTACTAAAGTTTCCACAGAGTTACAATTTACATGAGTTGTGTCCCCGACACCTTTCATTAGATAAATTCATTGCTGACGTCGCCATTAACTGTCATTGACAAATTCATTGGTGACATCACCACTGGCAAATTCATTGCTTACGTCGCCATTTACTGTCATTGACAAATTCATTGCTGACATCACCACTGGCAAATTCATTGCTTACGTCGCCATTGACTGTCATTGACAAATTCATTGCTGACATCGCCACTGGCAAATTCATTGCTGACATCGTCATTGACTGTCATTGACAAATTTATTGCTGACCTCGCCATTCCCTTTATATAAAACACAGTTTTGAATCCAGGCAAAATTACATCTGGGCGTCTGAAACAGCGTGGTGGGATGGTGTGGAGTGGCGAATATTAAATAACTAGATACTTCTCCTGTTGTCCCCACTGCTTCAATACAAATGTAAAATCTTTGGGGAAACGGCCGTGGTTCAGGGGGGGGNAAACAGTTTGATATTTAAAAAAACAAAACAAACACACACACACACAAACTATTATTTCGGTGCCACCCCCCACCCTTTACAGGCACACACTGGTTTGAGCAGTGGTTCTCAACCTTCCTCGTGCGCGACCCTTTAATACCGTTTCTCGTGTCGTGGCGACCCCCCAGCCACACAATTATTTTCGTTGCTTCTTCATAGCTGTACGGATATGTGTTTTCAGATGGTCTTAGGCGACTCCTGGAAAAGGGTTGAGAACCGCTGGGTTAGAGAGACTGCACTCCAAGGGCCGACAGAGAATCACACTTAATCCTCAAAGCATTTGGGAATTGCCATTGTTTACATGAACTGTACTGTTTCAGCCAGCTGATGGGTTTGTGTAATTAACGACAAGCACCGAAGAAATGCGTAATTGATGCGTAAATGCGTGGGGTATCACATAAAATAGTCTCCCGCAGGAAGACAAGCAGCACGCATTTGAGATGTAATGTAACAATGAAAAATACTGTGTTACGGTTCATCATGCAACAACATAATTTTGAAAAAAAAAAAATAATAATAATTATTTTACATTGTAACATTTTGGGTCTTTTCGCAATATGAAACCGAATATTTCAAAGTTTTATAGTATTCTTGTCCATCGACAATGCCTGTGAAATTTTAGAAGCACTGTCGCTCGGTGTAAGAAAAAAAAGTATTCGAAACTGAAACTGTGATAATCACACCTGGTTTTTGGATTTAATTAACGTTAATTCACAGAATTCCCGTGAAACATCGGACACAGCAGTATTGTGACTGGGAAAAAAAGAAGCATTAATGCACAGATGCTAATCACGAGATATCAACTGCTACAAATATTAATTACAGACCGGACACTGAGGAGCATATGGTTCCTTATATCAATAGCAGACCGTACACTGAGGAACATAATATGGTTCCTTATATGACAACATAGTTTATATCAATAGCAGACCGGACACTGAGGACCATATGGTTCCTTATATGACGACATAGTTCATATCAATACTCGACCGGAAATTGAGGACAATGTTCTCTCTAAGGTTTGTTGGTTCGTATGCAAAATCATACAGTTGTGTGCAAAGTTTTACAGCATCAATTTTTTTTTTGCGTTCAACGTTTTACAGCCCACAAACACACACTTACATGGAAATTTACTGCACGGATACTCAAAACTGCTGCGCGGCGTCTGCGAGATAGCTGCGCGGCCGCGCAGCTTAAAGGGAACATTGATTGAGGACCATATGGTTCCTGATATGACAACATAGTTTATATCAATAGTCGACCGGACATCGAGGACCATATGGTTCCTTATATGACAACATGGTTTACGAGCTGAGAGGGTGAGGCTGGGAAGAATGGCGAGCCAAGAGCTGGAAGTGTTGAATCAATCAATACCAGAAATAAATAAATCATAAAAAAATCTGTACCACGGTGCTGGTGAACAGAATAATTTAATATCAGCTCTTTAGAAAACTCCTTCGGGAAATTTTGTAGATCTATGGAATAAAGCGGAGAGAATTATGGAATAAAGGGAGAGAATTGCACATAAAGCAACGTATTAAAAAAAATTCAATGCATACCGCCTCCAACTCTTCTCCCCCCCAATGTTCTTAACTTAATCTGCCCTAAACTCTTGCTATCGTCTGCATTTCTTTTCAAATCTTTAAGCTTCTTATTATTACTATTATTATTTTAAAAATGAAGTTCATTGCACCCAAAGAACAGTCAGTAAGTTATATATAGCCAAGCTCACGTCTGCTGCAAGCTTGTATCCCACATAATAGTGCCCATAACATTTTACTGGCGTTTTCATACATTGTTCATAAGAACATTTACATCTACATTCATACCAACATTCATACAAACATTGATTCAAACATTCTTACCAACATCCATACAATCATTGATTCAATCATTCATACAAACATTCTTATCAACATTCATACAAACATTCTTACCAACATTCATACAATCATTGATTCAATCATTCATGCAAACATTCATACCAACCTTTGTACAAAGATTAATACAAACATTCATACCAATATTCATACCAACAATAAGACCAACATTCATGCAAACATTCATGTCAACAGTCATAGCAACATTCATAGCTACAATCATACCATCATTCATCCAAACATCTCACCCTGCACTGTATTTACTTGCTATTAAAACGTTGATACTTAATATGACCTTGCTTATCTCGAATATATTTATTATAATTTTTTTTTTTATATTTCATGGAAAAATCAAGACGTATTGATGAATAGAGCCCTTGGTAACGGAGCAGAGAAAGTGCGCCAATCACAAAATGCGCATTTATGCAGAGGAAGTGATAAGAAAAGAGAAATTAGATTTAAAAAAAAAAAAAAAAAGAGATAACAGTTGTCCAGAGCTAGCTCTATTTATCAATTGTCATTTTCCTAACTGATTTCAGGGCTTCTAGTTCAATCATTATGTAAAAAAAAAAAAATCATACTAAGCAAGCTGACCTCGGCATGTCAGAGTGACATTTTTGCTCTGACGTACATCTGTCAAACATCTGTCACGTTTCTTAAAAAGCAGCAGCATCCATCTAAATCTGACACACTCACACATACACGCACACACACACAATCACATTAAGTCTGCGCACTGTCCGAGTCCCAGACGTTGTTGAACTGTGTGTGTTTGTCGAGCAGTTGGGTCGATTCTTTTTCTAGTAGGCTTAGCTTTCAAAGAACATAGTCCGAACAAAGGAACCGGTCCATTTTTTTATTTATTGGTGTGCGTCGACTTTTATCACGACGCTAAACCAGTTCACAAGGTGAAACTGATATTGGATTGAATTACAAAGATTATCAACATTAATCACTGATTGGATTAATGTTTAATTTAATTTTTTTTGTTTGAAAACGAATTTCCGCCTCAGCCAAGGGGGTCAAATTTGATTAGAGTTACAGACCTTTGATGGTTGCTTATTCTTCTGTTAAAAAAAAAAAAAAAAAGTTTACTTCTTCAATGGAGATATACACTCAGTTTCGTAAGAAAACGGAGAGGGTGCAGAGGGGGGTGTGCCACCCTTTATATGGAACAAAGGGGTGGGGGGCATTTTTACCCAACAGCAGAGTTCTTTTTTTTTTTTCTTGAGAGGAGACGGACAAATCGACATACGTGTTCTTGATGTTTGACAAATATAACTGAGTTAAAATATTACTGTGCTTTAAAAATAGAGTCATGGCACCGTACTACTGTGACAACACGAATATAACATTTGATAATTTTAATGACAAATCTCATATCAAATGAATTTAATTTAAATATTAAGAAAAAGGTAACATGGCCTCTAAGGGAAGGGGGCCTAGAACTTTTCCTACGCCAGGGAGGGGGCCCTAGAAATTCGCGCACGCCAGGGAGGCAAGCCCTGGACTTTTCCCGCACCAGGGTGGGGGCCCTTGACCTTTGCCCACACCAGTGAAGGGGCCCCTAGACCTTAGCCGATGTCAGGGAGGGGGGTTCAGGGAGGTTGCCATAGACCTTTTCCACGACAGGGAGGGGGGCCATAGACTTTTGAACACGCTGGAGGGGGGCCCTAGACATAATCCCACGCCTTAAGCTCCAGTTGCTGTAATGAAACATGACAAACTTTCCCCCCATATCTATAAATATCGACGCAGACTCCAAAACGGCTACAGCAATCGATTACTAGTTGTTATAGCTGGACATAAATTCACGTTATAATCCCGCCCCCACAATTATCTGCTCGGGTTAACGCCCCCTTTTAGCCCGCACAACAAGCCAATTTACCCCCACAACGCTCAAATGTACGGTAAAAGATTGCCATCGAAACATGCGCCGTGTCGATTATTGGAGGACTTGTTCTGTCATAATCAGCGGAAGTAGATAGACGATGACGTATTTCCTGTAAGGGGTCACCGGCAGGACGGTGAACTAAAAAGAAAGACACAAAAACGCGTTAAGGTAGAAGCGGCACCTGGAACCCTAAAATTTAAGATCCGTAGGCGTAATTAAAATTAATTTTTAACACATAGTTGAATTCTTGGGAGTAAGTAATTAGTACCGGTGATAAAATTATAAATTCTATCCAAATTAGGTTCCCAATATTATGGCCGACGTGTTGCTTGGCGTGTTGCTTGGCATAATTTTTCAATGCTCATAAAATAGGGAAACACTTAACTTTTTTTGCCTTCATTTTTGGCACAAGTGTTCATAATTGGCAAGTGGTGGAGGTAAAACGATTGGATTTCAATAAATAGCAGAGTAATCAGAAAATGCAATACATTCCTCAAATCAATAATCTAGATCGGGCCTAAACAACTCAAAATGTAAGCCGGGCCGTTATACTTTATGAAAAACGTGTGCGGGCGAAAAGAAAATAGGACAGGGGGGAAAGCTATTGAGAAAATAATTAAAATAAAGAATATTTCATTACTTCGCGGGTGCTGGCGGGCCAGATGCTGCCCGCGGGCCGTATGTTGTTCAGGCCTTATCTAGATGATTAGAAATTTTTTATTTTTTTTTTATTTTTGACGCACTGCATTTATTTTACTAAACGACCCCCCCCCCCCCTTCATTTTTTTTTTTTTTTTTTTTTTTTGCCGCTCTTTTTTTTTTTTACAAACAGCCCCCCCCCCCCGCTTGCTTTTTTTTTTTTTCCAAAAGAGGGTTAGAAATATCTAGAGCGAATTTCAGGTCAAGTTAACAACAATTGTTAAACATATCTTGCTTTTAAAATAAGTTCACATAATAGTATAAGAAAATGAAATTTAGAGTAAAGGTGGAAAACAAAAATGTCCCGCCCCCTCTAAATTTACTGTATTTAATGGTGGCTCATATGCTCCCTTCACTAATTTCCATGGTGTCTGAAAAGCTTTTTCTGATAGCCCCGAGCATTTTCCTCATTATACTGTGCACCATTTCTCGGTGAAAATCCAATTTGAACAGCTACACTTTTCAAATAATAAATAATTTCATTATGGATTAAGCACAATCATTGAGATATGTCACTGCTTCATCCAAAGTACATTTTTTGATGTAATACTTTTTTTTAAAAATAGTGCTCAACTTATACAATCATTTCAATGTTGTTCCGAGTCTTTCCGGGCACCAAATTCATTCGACAGATCATCACAAACAGGATCGATGAAGTTAATCACTGCTCCAGGAAGCCCATTATTTTGTTTATAAGGATTAGAATCTACTTTATACATGCGCAAAGAGTGGTTTGAATAGAAATAATTATTATTCAGTGTCCTCTTATTTGGGACATTTTTAGATATCGATAATTGTTTGCTCTTTTTTTTTCTTCACCAAAACAAGTTTGAACTTTAAGTTCAAGTCATTGAACTTTTAATTAATAGTTTTAACTTTAACCATTCTGCTTTATTCATGATTATTGCTACGAAACTTAAGTTTCATTGGTTTACAAGATTTCTTTAGTTGACCATGTTAATAAGGAGCAAATATTCACTAGATTCAACCTTATAACTTATTTAGATAATATAAATCAATCAAATAAAGTCAACATGACCTGAGAATTAGAGGAGAAAAAAAAAAAAACAACCCGACTCGCATTGTTTACATTTGTTGGTAGCTAGTAACCAAGTATTTAGAGTGATCGCCCATGATGTTTTTATTAGCTTCCTGTGAGATTAAGATTATAATTATTTCGCATTTTTAGTGATGATATTATAATAATGCCGTTTTAGCATCATGGTACACCAGTACAGAAAGTCATTGCTTTGCAAAATATAATGAGGGCAGTGAGCATACATTTTAAAAATTACATTTAAATGCTTAAAAACGGGTTGAATCAGTAGTCGAGTGCATGTCGTCGACAAATAAGTATTTAGGTAAATGTGTCGAATTTCACAATTATCGTCTAATAATTTTTTTTTTTTTGGTGGGCTTTGACGTGGTCCTCCTACCCTGAGATTGCCACAAATTAACATTAAAATTGTGTAATTAAATAAAATGCTGCGAATTGTAAGAAATAAAAATAACACGTAACCAACCTTTGAACCTAAGAAAATGGAACTAATTAACATTATTCAAAATGAATTAAAATAAATGGGAAAAAAATAAAATAAATAGAATGCGAGATAAAAACAACATTTCATTGATAAAGTTGTGGAACAAAATTTAAAATGACTTGAACAAAAAAACAATGCACGATGTGACGTCTTCGAGGGAAAAAAAATTATTGAACATTTCAATCATACGAAATAAACATTCCAAACATGAAACGTAGCCATTACAGACATGGAAAATAGACATTCCAGACATGGAACGAAGACATTCCAGACATGGAAAATAGACATTCCAGGCATGGAAAATAGACATTTCAGACATGGAAAATAGACATTCCAGACATGGAACGAAGACATTCCAGCTGCTGAAGGAGAGAAATAGAGCCATTATAATTTGTATAAAGCCTGCATGCATAGCCAAAACAACAACATTCATTTAAGGCAATTCCTTGTCTTATAATCTGCCAATCAGTAATAACAATTTGTATAATAAAGATCAGATAAAGATTATGCTAAACTCATGCAAGCCACAAAATAAACTCGATAAATAAATTGGCCTACACGTAATATTTTGAGAATCACCAATTATTTAAATAATGTTTATTCGAATGGTTATTTTTGGGACCAAATTAATTTTTTTTTACTAAAACATAACTTTTAATGGTTTTTTTTTTTTTTTTTTGGTAAAATTGTTAGTTTTGATGTTTGTTTAGTTAATAAAATTGTTAGTGTTGATGTTTGTTTTGTTGATAAAATTGTTAGTGCTGATGTTTGTTTTGTTGATAAAATTGTTAGTTTTGATGTTCGTTTTCTTGATAAAATTGTTAGTGTTGATGTTTGTTTTGTTGATAAAATTGTTAGTGTTGATGTTTGTTTTGTTGATAAAATTGTCAGTTTGGATGTTTGTTTTGTTAATACAGTGGTTAGTTTTTTGCGGCTATAATCAACTTGTATTGCAAGCAGTTCCATGCAGGCATTGCAGCAATAAATATAGTCAACACCATCATGCAATGTAACAGTTTGTAGGTGGGCTATAAATATAATGCATGAATTAAGATGACAATAGGTGTTGTCATTAATGAATCAAACTTTTTCATAAGAATATTAAGTCTAAAACTTGTATCATGAATTGTGCAACCTATTTAAAAAAGTAGCATTATACTAGTGTATTACCTTACACGTGTACCTCTCACTTTCAAATGAAAATATGTAACAAAACTGTCCCGCCCCCCACAACTGTGTTTAAAAAGACTTAGCCATTTTGACCTTCAGTTCACTGATGTTATCATACGATCTATTATACGTTACAATAGAACTGACTGTATCCTATATTTATGTTACCATTGACTGTAGCCTATATGTTACCATAGAATTGACTGTAGCCTATATGTTACCATAGAATTGACTGTAGACTATATGTTACCATAGAATTGACTGTAGACTATATGTTACCATAGAATTGACTGTAGCCTATAAGTTACCATAAAATTGACTGTAGCCTACACGTTACCATAGAATTGACTGTAGCCTATATGTTTACCATAGAACTGACTGCAGCCTATTTGTTACTATAGAATTGACTGTAACCTATTTGTTACGGTAGAATTGACGGTAACCTATTTGTTACGGTAGAATTGACTGTCGCCTCAACATATACAACTGTTCTATACGTGGCAAGGGATGTATTGGTTAGTGGTGTTGCTGATGACGTGGCCCGATGACCGCTACTTACGTATGGTGCAGTTGTGACCGTTCGAGTGCAGTCGATGACCTTTGGGGCACTCGCACCTGTAGGCACCGTCCGTGTTTAAACACTTGGACTGACAGCCTCCATTCTCGTAGTCGCACTCGTCCACATCTGGAAGTCAGGTTTTTTTTTCGATGGTACACAAAGGATGGTGGTGATGGTATGGGGGTGATGGTATGGGGGTGATGGTATGTGGATGATTGGTATGTGGGTGATTGGTATGGGGGTGATGGTATGTGGGTGATTGGTATGTGGGTGATGGTATGTGGGTGATGGTATGGGGGTGATGGTGTGGGGGTGATGGTATGTGGGTGATGGTATGTGGGTGATGGTATGTGGGTGATGGTATGTGGGTGATGGTATGTGGGTGATGGTATGTGGGTGATGGTATGTGGGTGATGGTATGTGGGTGATGGTACGTGATGACATGTGGTAATTATATGGGTGGTGGTAATTGGTGACAGTATGGAGTGATGGTATCTGGTGATGGTATGTGCCCATGTGTGGTAAGAGGCGCTTCATATATAACCTGCGCACTGAGGGGGAGGTGGTTGTTGATTTAAAGAATTTTGAGTACGTACATTTACACACAGATTCTGCAATAATTTCACAGAAAATCTGACAGTCCATTTATACATCTAATAAAGCGATCTATCACCTAACGCCATAGAACACCCAAATGCCACCTATTACATAAATGCCATCAAACACGGCATGCCATGTAACACACAAATGTCGTCAATCACCTAAATGTCATCTATCACCTAAATGCCATCCAAAATCTAAATACCATATATCTCATAAATGCCATCTATCACTTAGATGTCACCTAACACTTCAATGCCATCTAACACAGCCCCCCCCCAAAAAAAAAAAAATAAAATTAAAAAAAAAAAATAATAATAATAATAATAAAAAATAAATCAATACAATCTGTGAAATCCATGATTCCTATTAAGCTTTGAAGGCCATCGCCGCAACTATTCACAATTATCGTCATACCGTGGCCTTTAAATCCCCCCCCCCAAGTGAACTTGCTAGATATCACACTAGTAACAGTAATGTTTAGAAAGTGGTATGGATTCTTAGTCGTTCAGGATATTTTATAGCACTTGGTACTTGAAATCCTTGAATATTACAATAATAAACTTTTTAAAAAATTCTTAATTATTTTTTTTAACCCCCCCCTCCCCCCCTCTAATAAAAAGTTATCCCCACTTTTTCACAGTTCTTAAAATATTGTGATGTTAAAGATGGTATAAGATGGTGCGTATGATGGTATGTGATGAAATTTGAATGTCATAAGGTGACACAGAGAGATGGGGGATGGTCCATGACTATAAGCAGGTCTTCAAGTAGCTTCAATGTGTTTTTTCTCTTCTCTCAAGAGTGTTGTTCCGTATATAATAATGTCGTTTGTAGGTGTATAGCCAACCTTGGGTGTTAGTCGGTGTGCTTGTGGGGACCTTAATTGGTTTAAGTTGGGAACCTTTGTGTGGTTTAAGTTGGGAACCTTTGTGTTGTTTAAGTTGGGAACCTTTGCGTGGTTTAAGTTGGGAACCTTTGTGTAGTTTAAGTTGGGAACCCATGATACAATTGAGGTATATTATTAAGACAAGGAAATTTTAATGATATTTGAATAAGGAATAAAGTACATAATAATATGTGGGAATAATTGATATTGCTAATATCAAAGGCAGCGGTTCTCAACCTGTGGGTCGCGACCCCTTTCGGGGGGTCGCACGACCCTTTTCCAGGGGTCACCTAAGACCATTTGAAAACACATATTCTCTACAGTTATGAAGTAGCAACCAAAATAATTTTGTGGTTTGGGGTCGCCACAACATGAGAAACTGTATTAAAGGGTCGCGGCATTAGAAAGGTTGAGAACCACTGACATAAAGGATATATTTAAATATGTGCGAAGCAAAGGACATAGAAAGACAAAAATAGATACGTTCAAAATGGAAGCTAAGAAATCGTTAAGTTTCTGTAAAACAAAAAACTTCACCTTTTCTCCCCTGATAGTGGGAACAATTATACATGCCACTATGCAAAGCAATCAAGATGAAAACAGTTTTAGGGTAGAGAGTACCAGTAACCTTACTCTCCTCACACACATAATCGTTGGCTTTTAATGATTGAATGACGTAATCATGATCGTGTTTTTATAATCTAATCTACACTCCAAGTTTAAAAGTGGGGGGGCCTCATATTTTTAATGGTGACTTACAAGGCCATTTCAAGTCGGCGCCTACCGTCTTACATGGTCGCCATTTTTTAGGGCGCAATTATTTTCCGCGTTTATAATAATTAAGATTGCGGGTAGTGAGTTAAAAAAAAAAATATTTAGATTAGAGCACCCCAACCCCCTGCCCCCCCACCCCCAACCCCCAACCCTCAAACCTCGCTCTCTTATTTTTGAAGTTGAAATGGATGGGGTGAATGTGACATTGACTTCATCATGCTTGAAATGACAGTCGATGATTGGTATACTGTTTTTTTGAAGTACTTGATCAGGAAGCTCACTTTTGTTAGGGGGGGGGGATCTTGTGAACGTTTACTTAACGTCATCAAGGGTTCATTACCATTTTGACACCCCCCCCCCCCTTTTTTTTTTTCTCCCTAGCTTTGGACATTTCCACTTTGATTTGTGAGGATTGTTTGTGAGATTGTTTGTGAGGATTGTTTTGTGAGGATTGTTTTGTGAGGATTGTTTTGTGAGGATTGTTTTGTGAGGATTGTTTTGTGAGGATTGTTTTGTGAGGATTGTTTTGTGAGGATTGTCACGTGAGGATTGTTTTGTGAGGATTGTTTTGTGAGGATTGTTTTGTGAGGATTGTCACGTGAGGATTGTCACGTGAGGATTGTCATGTGACGATTGTCTTGTGAGGATTGTTTTGTGACGATTGTCTTGTGAGGATTGTCACGTGAGGATTGTCATGTGAGGATTGTCACGTGAGGATTGTTTTGTGGGAGCGGGTGGCTGGAGTTCGGATGGGGCTGGTGTGACCTGTTATAAAGTCACGTGGTAAGGGGTATTTAAAAAAAAAAAAGAAAGAAAAAAAGAATAATGGAGCTCATTCAGAGACGCGAGTCCAGTTCAGAGGCTTCTCTTCAATCTTCTCATTGTTGAGGGTTCTCAAAAAAAAAAAAAAGTTTAACTATTTGATATAAGTGGTCCTAAGTATTACAAAACTGCTTAGCTGATAAATCTTTTTATATTATTCTATGCTTTAGAAGAAGAAGGGGGAAAAAAAAGAAGCTTCATAGAGCAGTAAAACAAACTATTTTAAATACTGCAAATAATGCGTCAGCACAGACCCTGCCATTGTTGTTTAACATCCACCATCACGACCACCATCACAACTCACCTATACACGATTTGAAATCCTCGGCCAGTTCGTATCCGAAGGGGCACCTGCACGTG
>CAXITT010001144.1:46460-65464 GCA_964033795.1 Lymnaea stagnalis | reverse complement strand
CCCAGCAATCTGCCAAGAGATGGACCCCCCCCCCCCCCCCCGAGGGCCCTGTCGGCCCCCATCCTTAGACATGATGGTCTGTATGGGGTGGTTTTAAGGGGGTTGTTGTTGTGTTAGGGGTCGCCCGGGGGGGGGTCGGTCTCAGGCAAGGGGAGGGGGGAGTATGGAGACAAAGTGATGTATCGACGCAAACAAATAGGTATTTGGTATTTATACAATTATAATGTATCACGTGAACATGAAGTAGAAACGATAGATGGTTATTATCAAACGTCCACAGCTGCTGAGAGCAAAACTAGCGACTCGATTCCTCAAACTTGTCAGCGAGAAGACAAAGGCATTCAATCAATAATGATAATTAAAAGAAACAGAGTTAAAGATTAACACTTATTTGGGAATTGAATGCAACATGAGAGGAAAGGTGTGCCAGGAACCTCTCCATTTGCTGCAAACCCCCAATGAAGCAACCAAATGCTAGTGCCTGTTGACTTCTGAAGCAACCAATGCTAGGGCCTGGTGATGATTTGAGTAGCAAACAATGCTAGGGCCTGATGACGATTTGAGCAGCAAACAATGCTAGGTCCTGATGACGACTTGAGTAAAGCCCTAGCATAGGCAGAGACAAACCTAATGGCTGGGTACTGAGCGCTACACAGTGGCCGCTGAACGGTTTGATCAATGGAGATCTCTTTCCCCAAATGTCGGCCATTATGTCCACTAAATTGCAGGGTACGGTTGCCACGCCGGGCTTTGGTGTTTGAGAGTGTGGCTGTGGAAGGCGTGTGGGAGCGGTTGCGATGTGGTTGTGGTGGGGCTGTAATGGGGTGTGTGGTTATGGTGGGTGCGTGGTAGAGCTGTTGGTGGGGTAGTGGTGGGGTGTGGTAGTGGTGGGGTGTGGTAGACCTGTTGGTGGGGTAGTGTGATGGGAATCTGGAAGTTGTGTGGTGAAGTGCTACAGGGTGAAGCTGTGTTACGGGGGTGATTGTGTCCTGGGGGTGAGGTTGTGGTGGGGGGGGGTTGAAGCTGCTTTGGGGGAGGGGGGTGAGGTTGAGATGGGGGTAGATATGATCATGGGTTGAGGTTGTGTTGGAGATGAGGTTGTTTTGCTGTGAGTTTGTGTTTTGGGGTGACGTTGTGGGCAATGTTCCCTTTAAGCAGCGCGGCTGCGCGGCCGCGCAGTAATCTCACAGACGCCGCGCAGCAGTTTTGAGTACCGCGCAGCAGTTTTGAGTACCGCGCAGCTAATTTCCACTTAAAGGTGTGTTTGTGTCTGTAGGCTGTAAAAATTTGCGCACAAAAAATTTGATGCTGTAAAAATTTGCACACAAATTTATGATTTTGCACACGAACCAACAAACCTTAGAGGGAATATTGGTTGTGGGGGCTGAAGCTGTGGTTGGGTGAGTTTGTGATGGGGTAGATATGGTCATGGGCTGAGGTTGTGTTGGAGATAAGGTTGTTGTGCTGTGAGTTTTGTATTTCGGGGTGACGTTGTGGTGGGTTGAGTTCGGGGTGGGAGTATTTCAGGCTAGATGAATGAGAGTAGAGAGTGGGGTTTGGGTAGGGGGGGGGGGGGGGGCCGAAACTGGAGCAGGTGAGAAATATGAACAAAATTATAGAACGTGGTGGTAGATCATATGGAGAACGTGGTGGTAGATCATATGGATGCGATGTCATGCCGATGATATATTGACAAGACAGGGGTTGCCATGTTGCCACGTTACAAGACTGTTGTAGGAATGGTTCCTCCACGAAATTCTTTACATTTCAAACAAGTCTTCAAGCATTCAATTTTATTTCATTCCAAAATAAAATGTCTTTCAAACATTTTTGTTTCTATAAATAATTGCAACTCATTTATGTCGTTTACAACCCATAAACAGCGGAAGAGTGAATTTAAACCATTATCTGGCCACCCTATTACATAAAGTAAACCTTTAATCTGGCCACCCTGTTACATAAAGTAAACCTTTAATCTGGCCACCCTGTTACATAAAGTAAACCTTTAATCTGGCCACCCTGTTACATAAAGTAAACCTTTAATGTGGCCACCCTGTTACATAAAGTAAACCTTTAATCTGGCCACCCTGTTACATAAAGTAAACCTTTAATCTGGCCACCCTGTTACATAAAGTAAACCTTTTATCTTGCCACCCTATTACATAAAGTAAACCTTTTATCTTGCCACCCTATTACATAAAGTAAACCTTTAATCTGGCCACCCATTTACATTTAGTAAATCTTTATTTAATCTGGCCACATTATTACATAAAGTAAACTTTTAATCTGGCCACATTATTACATAAAGCAAACCTTTAATCTGGCCATCCTATTACATAAAGAAAACCTTTAATCTGGCCACCCAATTACATTTAGTAAACCTTTATTTAATCTGGCCACATTATTACATAAAGTAAACTTTTAATCTGGCCACATTATTACATAAAGCAAACTTTTAATCTGGCCACCCTATTACATTTAGTAAACCTTTATGTAATCTGGCCCCATTATTACATAAAGTCAACCTTCAATCTGGCCACCCTATTACATAAAGTAAACCTTTAATCTGGCCACATTATTACATAAAGTAAACCTTCAATCTGGCTCTTGTAAACTCAGACGATATGTGTTTGTTTTTTTTTAACATCGCTTTCATGTTTTATTGGCTCTGCCACTTCTGACATTGGAATTAAGAGAGAAGATTCAGAGGAAAGCAATAAATACGTCCAATAGCTTGTGAAAAGGCGTCTCAGATCCACATGACATTTTATTATTAAATGTTTTATTTCTCCTCCGGATTACTCGCCTCAAGAAGCCTCTTGGTCCTTTCATTAAAATACACTTTGGTCTTTAGATCATTGGACACAACAATAAGCGTATCTGCCTTTCACTGTTCTCTTACACAATTATAAGAAAATATACGACAGACTGAATGTTACCCTTGTCACAAATGACTGGGGCGGGGGTATAGGACAGAGCTCCATTGTTGTTAAAGTAACTTATAGGATGGAAGGAAACTGCTGTTAATGGGGTTAAGTTAAGGTTAATAGACTCTCACATCTTGATATAGTGGGGGATTGTTTCTTTGGATAATAGTATGTTCGGGTTTTCCAGACTGCCCATGATAATTTTTGGGTTAACAATGGGAAGGTCTAATTGACCGGAAATTAGCGGGCATGGGTGTGTTTATAGATAGCATTCCTGGACCACCTATGGGGGGTAGAGAACCACATATAAGATAGAGCTTTCACTGAGTTAAGGGAGTGGAGGGAGAGTGAACAGAGGTACAAAGTGAGTTGAGGAAGAGGGAACAGAGGTACGACGTAGTAAGGAAGAGAGAGAGAAAAGAGCTACGATAGAACTGAGCAGTTGTTAGGGAATATTTGCTAGTGATCAGGAGACGACAGATGACTAGAAGAACTTATATCTTACAAATAAACACTTTCATTATCGTTGGACACCAGGAGTTTGAGTTGTTGCATTTCGTCCAAGGCTACGTTGTGCTTTTGTCTGTCTCAACGCCTAGACACCCACAATATAAATCACAGAGAGGAGCGGTCCTGTATTGACCACTACTAAGTCAACATAGTTTGTGTTAAGTCGGGACCGGAGCCCTCCTCCGTAACAACCGTTCTGTGACAACCCTTAATCACAAAAACAGTGGTTCATTTGGCAGACTGAATGTTACTCTTAATCACAAAAACAATGTTTCATTTGGCAGACTGAATGTTACCCTTAATCACAAAAATAATGGTTCATTGGGCAGACTGAATGTTACCCTTAATCACGAACACAATGTTTCATTGGGCAGACTGAATGTTACCCTTAATCACAAACGCAATGTTTCATTGGGCAGACTGAATGTTACCCTTAATCACAAACACAATGTTTCATTGGGCAGACTGAATGTTACCCTTAATCACAAACGCAATGTTTCATTGGGCAGACTGAATGTTATACCCTTAATCACAAACACAATGTTTCATTGGGCAGACTAAATGTTACCCTAATCACAAACTCTACCAGTGCTTATGTGTTATTCATCCATAACAACAAACCCTATGAAGTTCAAATCGGTTCATTTTAATGTCATCTTCTTCCAAACCCGATTACATTTGCATATCTGAGATTTGGTATATACATTTACAGCTTTCAATGTCATTAGAAATAACCATATTCTTTAGATTTACTGACATACACCGTGACCTTTGTTTTTATGCCTCACAACTCGATTCAGTTGCGTTAAATACATAAAATTGAATTTTTTGTTTAAGTGTTGATGCTTCGCAATCCCAAAAGGGGGGGGGGGGGGTTGGGGTTGGAGACAGTCGCGCCGTCTATAATCACCCGAGTAACTCCGGGTTTTTTCCGTCTAGTAATATAAGAGCGTAATGTAATAATAGGTGTAATTTTACGCCAACATTCATCGCACCAGACTAGAAGACTGCATAGAGTGGTAATAACATTTTGGAACATTAAACCATGTTCCTAAGTAGCCGTGGCCGGGCCGTTCCCAATTAACATTGTCCAGACAAGGTCGATAACCACTCAACACCGACGTAATATGATTATTAATTAAGGGTGACATGATTACCGCATTGTCAATAATCCGATAATTGCGCCACGGCTGATGGTTGCCGGGATTATAAACATGAATTTAGCGTTGATATTTCAACCAGAACCAAATTAATTCAGAGCCTTGTTTGTTGGGAAGGGGGGTTGAGGGTGGGGGGGGGTGTGGCGGAGCTAAGATTGCCGACCAGTGGCGTAACTGATTGAAAGCTACATGGAAAGTGGGGCTAATAAAGATATTTTATATGATTGGGCACCACGTGGTAGTTATTTTTCCACTGTATGGGGGAATGTTAACATTTTTTAAAAATATAAGTGAAGCAAGGCCAACAGAACAGCAAAGTAAACAGAACAGCAAGGCAAACAGAACAGCAAAGACAAACGGAACAGCGAGGCAAACAGAACAGCAAAACAAACAGAAAAGTTTAAAGATAATAACCAGGTTTTCTAGTTCAAGCTGTCCACTTGAACCTCGAAACCTTCTTTTGATCCCTAGGACTACAACAGGCGGTCGCAACTTCCCGTCCAATCCCTACCTTAGCACTGGAATTTCTGAAAAGTCAGTCGTACCACCATAATTTTTTATACTTCAAGAAGAAATGGCAGCAAGTGGTCTCCGTGCAGTTGTATATATATATATATATATATATATATATATATATATATATATATATATATATATATATATTATAATATATATTATGTATATATATGTAATATATAAAGATAAATGCTATGTTATATTATATTTTATTTTTATATATCAAGAAGAAATAGGAGAGAGTGGTCTCTGTGTATTTATATATATATATATATATATATATATATATATATATATATATATACATGTATATATATATATTATAATATATATTATGTATATATATGTAATATATAAAGGTAAATGCTATGTTATATCATATTTTATTATTATGCAAACTTAAGTGCTCTGAACGCATGCCTTACAAATCAAGATGTGACACTATACTAATACACTTAGGAACCAGGATGTAAAGTGTGTGATATAGCCGTTTGATCAATATCTCATCGATCGACAATCACATAAATACCTCATCTATTGGCCATTAAATCAATATTTCATATATCGGCTATTATATCAATATCTTATCTATCGACCAATAAATCAAAATCTAATATATCAACCAATATATCAATATTTCATTTATCGGCCATTATATCAAATCTCATCTATCGGCCATTTAATATCAATATCTCATTATCGGCCATTGTAACAATATCTCATCTATCGGCCAGTATATCAATATCTCATCTATCGGCCAGTATATCAATATCTCATCTATCGGCCAGTATATCAATATCTCATCTATCGGCCAGTATATCAATATCTCATCTATCGGCCAGTATATCAATATCTCATCTATTGGCCAGTATATCAATATCTGATCTACCGGCCTTACTGAGAGTTCCTAGTATGACTGAACATAGAAAAAAGTCTTTCGGAGTGCGCTCTTTTGAAGCGATAGCGCCAAAATCATGGAACAGTTCGCCTCAATCTTTGAGGGGAATTGAAAGTGATAAAAAATCATTTAAGAAACATTTAAAAACTGTTTGTTTAAATAGATTTCGGACGACCAGAGCGCAGTGAGCATGCCAAAGTGGCATGCATACCGGCGCGATATAAATATCAAAATTAATAAATCAATCAATTTTATATCAATATCTCACCTGTCGGCAGTTATATCAATATATCCCTATCGGCCATTATATCAATATCTCATCTAACGGCCACTATATCAATATCTCATCTATTGGCCAATTATATCATGGAAAATATTTAAAGAACAAAATTCCAACATTTGGTTATGAAAATATAATCTGCGACTTATCGCAACAAAATCAAGAGTTTCAAATCGGTCATATTGTCATTTTGGCAAAATACCACAGCCATAATTAGCTGTTCTCCACAAATAACTCAAACAAATAAATAAACCACATCAATAGTTTCCAGACGATTCAACACATTACTGGCCGCCTCCCACATTCGCTCCTGTTAAGACGCCAGCCCTATTGAAGTCTGTGATTTTTTTTGGCTGGCAATTTTCTCAATAGTCTCAATTACTACCAATAAATCATTTTCCCCCACATTGATTAACGATAAGTGAGTGATTTGATTATAATTGGCAAATGTATAGGAACCGCATGTCTACTTGTGTGGTGCTGCCAGATCCGTGACGCCCAGTTTCTACATACCGTCAACCTGACAAATGATCTGCAGAAGCGGCCCTGAGCACGAAGCTCTCTCTACTGTCAACAGACTTGTACGGAGTCTCGGTAATATTCCAATTATGGCCATATCCCATCTACCAGTAGTTTGTGCTGTTGGAAATTGACAAAATGCCGAATGCTAATTGTGCATTGTTTTGCACACCGCATTATGTATTGTGTAGTGACGTCATGTTTCTTATGCTGTCTTGTCGAGTGCTCCATGTTGGTAGGACTCCATGTTGTTCTCCTACAATAAAACGTTGAACTAACCTTGATGGTTGTCTCTGTTGTTTGATTATCTTCCTAGTGAAGTACCTTAGCAACTTAATATTTTCAACATGTGCAACTATTTATTTATTGTTTGCTTATTGTGTTATGCCCTCACCGATATACGGCTTTTACTGAGACCAACTTTACGAACACCGACATTTCAATGTGACCAGTTTTTCAGACGCAAAGTAATATAAAAATAAATATAAATCTAAATATATATGTTAACTTGTGACTTGCCGGATGAGCTTCGGTAACACAAAATCAGTTGCATTACGCGTAGGACCACATGGTGCCCGTGTTCCTTACGTTCCCGAGATGCTTTTCGCAAAGAGCGTTTCCTTCAAATCAACGTCTTGGCGAAGATATGCTCAAAAGAAACACAGCACATTTTCATCATAAACATCTAATCTTGATCAATTTAATATTTTAAAATAAATACTTACTCATAGCAGCTCTTTTATCTAAAATCGGTTGTTTTCCTTAAACTCTTCTAAGCATAGTAACGCATATTATAGCATAGTACAGCATAATGCAGCAAAGTAGAGCATAAAACCACATAATACAGCATAATATACCATAATACAGCATAATACAGCATAGTAAGGTAAAATACAGCTTAGTGCAGCATAATAAAGCATAGTACTGCATAATATAGCATAATACATCATAACACAGCATATACGGCATAATACAGCATATTACTGCATAATACATCATAGTGCAGCATAATACTGCATAATAAGCAAATACAGCATAGTACAGCAAAATTAAGTATAAAACAGTAAAGTACAGCATAATACAGCATATAACATAATAATTCATTATAATAGAGCATAATACAGCACAGTACAGCATAATAGAGAATAATACATCATAATACAACATAATACATTATGATGGAGCATATCATAGCATATTTCAGCATAATACAGCTTAGTAAAGCATAATACAGCATAATACACATAGTACAGCATAATACAGCATATTACTGCATTTTACAGCCTAGTACAGCAAAATACGGCATTATACAGCATAGTACATCCTAAAACATCATAATACAGCATAATACATCATAATACAGCATAAAACAGCGTAATACAGTATAGTACTGCATATAACAGCATAATACAGCATAATACAGCTAAGTGCACATAATACAACATAATAGAGCCTGGTTTGGAGCAAGCATCTATTTTCACTTCTACCATTATCAATTTCTATTCCACCAATCACTATTTTTTTCTTCTAGCAACTTAAAATAATTTTTTTTTAAAGTTATAATACATGTATACATTGTATATCTAAGATAAATGCAAACAGATTATTTGTTTCATCTCTCCAGACCTAAAACTATCAGCTGGCACAGAGATTACGGTTGGTTACGCCGCTGCAGACGTAGAGAGTAATCCCGGGGTGTCGTCACGATACCAGAAACCCCTGGATGACTTAACCCTTCGAGGCCCACGGCTTAAACGATTGCCGCCCGTAAGCCAGCGTCCTCCGCGCGTCACCTTAGCCGCATTCTTGTTGCCAACAACAACACATTACGTCACATGGAGGCTCGAGATAATGCGAAGGGCGGGGCTTACAACAACGGTTTGGGAGTACAGCTTCAATATTTAGATCTCGAATTTTTTTTTACGACAGGGGTCCTCAACTGTGTCATGGGTCGGCCTGGTTTTAGTACTGCATGAGTTATCCAATCATAGAAAAAAAAAATTGTATGCACCCCTACCCTTTCCTGTTTGAGGACCAGAAATATATTTAATGAATGAAACAAGAGGGGGGAAAATGTATTTTTTTGGTTGTTGTAAAAATACCAATTCTCTTGCGAAATGTAGCCCCACCCTCTTCTACGTGATGATGTTTTATTAGCTCCTTGTGGTCAATGGTTACAAGTTGGGGACCATTGGGGCTTTGTTTAAAGGAATTGGATATTTGGCGTGACAGGTGAGTTCAAGTAAGCTTCCCTCATTTATTTATTTATGTATTTGCTACTGCGAAAAATTCCACAATTTTTTCTCAAATGCCCTATTTACATTGTAAGACTGATGCACATCGGAAAATAATGTACACGTCAAGAAAATGTGTATACATTGTAATAGAGTTTCGGAAATTAGAAGTGTACACATTGGAAGCGTACAAATTAGAGGTGCACGCGTACAGGTCTTAGGTGGAGCTGCTGTATGTTCATATGCCATATTGTGAAAATACCCAATAAGGATTCAAGATCTCGCTTCAAGATTTGACAAATCTCGTGTAATCTCGAACAAGACAAGATTCCCGCCGCGTGAAGAAACCTTCGACAGTCGGAAACCATTTCTCCATTTCCCAGCCTACCTTTCAAACACCCTAGCCAACGAAATGCCGATTTGTTCTACATAGCTATTCTTGACAGGGGTGGTCACAAAGGCCAAGACTGACATGTCAACTATTTTATCGAACACTTTTGTCGTCCTCTTGCACTATTCACGTCCATGTTTTTATGGAGAACTTGTGTCTTCCACTTGCGCTAAGCACTGCTAGTTTATCGAGATCTTTTGTCTTCCATTGCTTCTTTTATTCACTGCTTGTTGTTTTTGTGTTCCCTGACGCACGTGTGTATTTCGCCCCGTAAGTGGGTTTGTGTATTTGTGATGTCTACAAATAGCTCAGCTTGACATGCCAGATCACTTGGCTGAGAGCGCCATCTGGCAAAGTGTATATCGACAGCACTCCTCTGTTTACAACCGACTGGGATTATGATTATTTATAATCACAATATCGAAATGATTCATACGCTTTTCATATTAAAGAAAATGAGAAGTTAGCGATTTATTTTTTCGTAGTGGCAACATTTCGACGACGCACCGGGCACCTTATGAAAATACCCGGGCACCGTCTGAAAACACCCGGGCACCTTCTGAAAATACCCGGCACCTTCTGAAAATACCCGGGCACCTTCTCAAAATACCCGGGCACTTTCTCAAAATACCCGGAACTTTCTACCAAATACCTGGGCACTTTCTCAAAATACCCGGGGGTGGAATAAAAAAATTGCACCCGGGTCTAGTTACAATGAAGGACGTATTCACTTACTCACTTCTGGCTCCGAGAGAAACACCTTTAAGAACACCGCAAAGGTGACAGATGATAAAAGAACTAGGCTCGCGGGTGAGATGGAAACACCTTATTAGCCCATTAACTCAACAACAACAGCCGTTAAAAATGATTGGCCAGACAGTGGTCAGCCGTTGTCTTACAGTGAGACCATTGGACGTGTTTTTTTTTTTTAATGCTGGCATCTATATCTTGTCGTTAATGACGGTTTAGGGTGGGACACAATCTGCTGTTACTTGCACACAAAGATTACGTTCCTAACATGTTATCGGGGAGATCTGTTGTCTATATGTTAACATTATGAGGGAGATCTGTAGTCTATGTGTTACCATTATGGGGGAGATCTGGAGTCTATGTGTTATAATTATGGGGGAGATCTGAAGTCTGTATGTTAGTATTATGGGGGATATCTGTAGTCTATATGTTACCATTATGGGGCAGATCTGTAGTCTATATGTTACCATTATGGGAAGATCTGTAGTCTATACGTTACCATTATGGGGTTAGATCTGTAGTCTGTATGTTAGTATTATGGGGGAGATCTGCAGGCTATATATTAGCATTATGGGGGAGATCTGTAGTCCATATGTTACCATTCGCTCAATCTTTTATAAGTTTGACCTTTATCACCATACGCATTGGACGCTTTTGAACAACATGCTCAAAACTTATTCAGTGAAAGTTAAAATCAAATGTAACGTTATTATAACATTGTTATATCAGTATGTAGTCTCTTCCTCCCCTTGCCCTTTCCACCTCCCACTGGACCACATAACGGTCCCAGTAGCTTTCCGCGAGCACCGACCCTCCTGCAGTCTTCTCAAACGCTTTCCAACTCTTTCTAATCTTAACTTAATTAAAGCACGACTGGTAGTCCTTAGTATGAGATATATAAATGAGTAAAAATCTGTAAATAAAAGTATGGTATCGAACGTAAACGATCAAAACCTTACTGCTTGCACCATCTGAAATCGACTCTGTGTGGCGAATGGGGCGGCTTATTCCCCCGCCCCCCCCCCGTCTTCAAGTTAGGCAAACCACCCCCCACCACCATACCCCCGTAGGCTTTTCATTGGAGTCAACGCGCTCCNTTTTTTTTTTTTTTTGGTCGTAAAATTTATGTTATACTATATTTCTTACATGCTATGTTTTACTGTACTTCTAAAATTCAGGCTCTCCAAGGGAATAGGGTGTAATACAAATTAGGCCCAATTGAAAAAAAAAAAAAGAAAAAAAAGCGCTACATTTTCAAAAGTTGTAATAATGTCCCTAAAGCTTTTCAACGGCTACTCTCTTCGCGGTAATATGGGGTAAACCGGTACAATGAACACTAAAGGGCCGGTTAGAAGCTTCATGTGGTCACTGGGGTCAGTCAATGAACTCGCAGAGGTGTACCACAACTTCTGCATCTTGAAACAAATGTCATAAAATTCTTTGTCTCCATCCCTAATATCTGTGTAATAAGCGGTGTGACCGAAATAATACAATTGTGTGAGGAAACGAGTGGGGGTGAAAATAAAAGTGTGTGTGTGGGGGGGGGGCGTGAGGGCCGACATTTTGAAACATTACAACTTCAATTATAATTTATGACATTATACACAAACCATAAACCACCTGGAAAGGGATGAAAATGGAAACAATAAAATGGAAAAAAATATTTTTACAAAAAAAAAAAAAAAAAAAATTAAAAAAAAAATAAAATCTTATGTTTTCGTTTTTCTATATAACTGTGAATGCTCTCCTTGAAGTCAACCCAGGGTACGCCCCTGTGCGTCACACAACATGACCTTGACCCCCTCCCTTCCCCCCCCCCCATCTGTTAAATGCTCTTAAAAAAAATAATAATTCCGGCTGCTACAGCATGTTCGTTTCACCGCCCCCCTGCGTGACCTTTTCCCTCAACATGTCATGCACGTCACGCCCACCCCCCAAGGACACACCCACGCGCCATACAGATTCAGATGTGTCGTTGAGCACTTTCTGGACGGCCGCGTGAAAGTCTGTCAATGATAGTGTGGGAGTGTTGTTGCTGTTTTTATAAAAACACAAATAAGGAGACGGGATGAATGTCTCATCCTATACAAGTAAGGGCGCAAGAACAGAAAAAAAGTATAGTGTGCGTGGGGGGGGGGGGGGGTGCGGGGGGGGGTGGGAAGCGGTGGTGGGGGGGGGGGGGAGGGGAGGGAGGGGTCAGTGAGTAGTTGGAAGTCGGGGTTAGGAAGTTTCATTAGACAGTTGGGAGTCACTTTAAGAGCGGCAGCGGTCGCACGTGGAGTCGGGCGTCAAATCAACCAGGTGAATATGGACAGGGTAACGTTGGACACGTCAATTGGAGAATGTTGGACAAGCCAATTGGGTAATGCTGGACAAGTCAGTTGGATAATTTTGGACAAGCCAATTGGGTAATGTTGGACACGTCAATTGGAGAATGTTGGACACGTCAATTGGGTAATGTTGGACACGTCAATTGGTTAATGTTGGACACGTCAATTGGAGAATGTTGGACAAGCCAATTGGGTAGTGTTGGACACGTCAATTGGAGAATGTTGGACAAGCTAATTGGGTAATGTTGGACACGTCAATTGGCGAATGTTGGACACGTCAATTGGAGAATGTTGGACAAGCCAATTGGTTAATGTTGGACGCGTCAATTGGAGAATGTTGGACAAGCCAATTGGGTAGTGTTGGACACGTCAATTGGAGAATGTTGGACAAGCCAATTGGGTAATGTTGGACACGTCAATTGGCGAATGTTGGACACGTCAATTGGAGAATGTTGGATACGTCAATTGGAGAATGTTGGACACGTCAATTGGAGAATGTTGGACAAGCCAATTGGGTAATGTTGGACACGTCAATTGGAGAATGTTGGACAAGCCAATTGGGTAATGTTGGTCACGTCAATTGGAGAATGTTGGACACGTCAATTGGAGAATGTTGGACACGTCAATTGGAGAATGTTGGACAAGCCAATTGGGTAATGCTGGATAAGTCAAATAGGTAATGTTGGACAAGTCAATTAGGTAATGTTGGACAAGTCAATTATGGAGTGATTAACAATTGTTCAGCTTTATGCAATCTTACTTCCTCAATCTTTCAAGCAACACGCCCGTTATTCAACACGAGGCGTCGCTGTAAGATCAACCTTGACCTTCACCGGAAGTTCGCACAGTTAACAATGACGTCATATCACACGCCATCCCATGCGGGCGATTGGTGTTTTGTTATGTTTACCATAAAAGTACGGCTCATTACCGTTCTTGGACACATTTAGGGGTCATATCCGTTCAACATGCAAACATATAGCACGGGATAACAAACATACCACATATGCCCCAAGCACCTGGCCCGGAAATAAAAAAAAAAAAAAAAAAAAAAATGTTCATGTTGGTGTTCAGATTATTTTGACATGAATATCAGTTTAGTTAGTTTTCTCTCTCTCTCCCCCCCTCCCCCCCCCTTTTCCTCCCCTAACTTCTCATTCCCTGGAGCTGCGAAGAGTGTAATAAAGGAGGGGGGCTGGGGTGGAGAGTTTATGATTGTTTCGACAGGAGTGGACAGAATCTGAATTGAGGAGGAGAGGACAGAATCTGACTTGAGGAGTGGACAGAATCTGACTTGAGGAGGAGTGGACAGAAATCTGACTTGAGGAGGAGTGGACAGAATCTGACTTGAGGAGGAGTGGACAGAATCTGACTTGAGGAGGAGTGGACAGAATCTGACCTGAGAAGGAGTGGAATTATTCCAGGCTTTAGGGAAGACTAGCGGTCATTTTGGGATCTGGCAGGGAAGCGGTTCAAATGCCAAAGTTCAGCAGGGGTCGGCGAGCTCATTAGTCAAAAAGAGTCAAAAATTAGCAGCAGAAGTCAAAACCGATTTGTCACCGACTTGCCGAGCCACACTCAGGTCGCTAAAGAGCCACATGTGGCTCGCGAGCCGCGATTAGCCGGACCACTGTCATAGGTGAAAGAATGTGGTATAGAGGCGGTTCTAAATTTACGCATTCAAAAAAAAACAAAAAAAACTTGGTGGCCTGTGTGGGGTGGGGGGGGGGGGTGGGGGGTCCAGCACAACGCTAAGGGAGACAATAGGCCACAGTTAAACCAAAAAAAAATGTTCAAGTGAACAATTACAGCCCCTGTCATTTGTCATGTCAACAAACAGAAAGGTTATCAGTTAGCCCGGCACAGACCGGGGTCGTACGTTGGGTTCAGCTGGGGTCAATGTGGAGGGCGTGAGCAGGTAGCTGCTTTATGTGGCGATAGTCCATAGCCTACATGGGAGGAGGGTAGACCTTAGCACTCTACTTAACGTATTGGTCTGTCTAGTGAGTCTAGAACAGCCCTGTCTATGACAGCCCTGTCTAGTGTCTATATCAGAACAGTCTATAACAGCCATGTGTATATCACAACTGCCCATAACAGACCGGTCTAGATCAGCTCAAGCGACAAAGATCAGAAGTGGATACATTTTAACACGCATTCTTTCATAACTTCATTTCAATAACTCGACATAGTTCATGACCACTGAGTCCACTGACATATTTCATGACCACTGACATATTTCATGACCACTGAGTCCACTGACATATTTCATGACAACTGACATTTTTCTTGAAAGCTGACATATTTCATAACAGCTGAGATTTTTTCATGATAACTGACATATTTCATGACCACTGACATATTTCATGATCACCGACATATTTCATGACCACTGACACATTTCATGACCACTGACACATTTCATGACCACTGACACATTTCATGATCACCGACATATTTCATGACCACTGACACATTTCATGACCACTGACCACTGACATATTTCATTATAATTGACCACTGACATATTTCATGACCACTGACCACTGACATATTTCATGACCACTGACATATTTCATAACCACTGACATATTTCATGACCACTGCTATTTTTCGAGATACATTTCATTACAAGTTACAAATTTCATTAATAGAGATACGAGATGGCCCTTTAAATTTATTTTGATGTATTTGTTTGTAAGCCCAAAACTAAATCTAGAAGCGTTTCAAATCGTAATTTTTCGATAATTTCAACAAATGTAAGTTTGTCGCAGCTATTTTGGAGTTTACTTATGGTCTAAAAAAAAAATGCAAGGTAACACACTCGTTTCTTCTATTACCCGAAATCAAGAAGAAAAAAAAAAGCTGAAATTTGACTTCGTTAATAAAAAAAAATGTTTCAGTTTAAATGAATTTAAACAACAACATCGGTAGGCATGAAATTAACAAAAAAAATATTTTAAAAAAAGAATTTTATTTAGGTTAGTAGGTCACGTTGTTAACCACAACACCCCTCCCCCCCCCCCCAAGCTGAGGCGACATGGTGGAGATAGCCATAACGACGCAACATTTGTTACGACCTGGTCATGTCAACTCCAGCCACCACCACCGGCGCCCCTGATAGTTAAACTAACACAGGGTTGCGGTCGCTACAGCAGTGGTTCTCAACCTGTGGGTCGCGACCATCAAAAGGGGTCGCGCGACCCTTTTCCAGGGGTCGCCTAAGACCATCTGAAAGCACACATCCTTACAGCTATGAAGAACTAATCGAAAATAATTGTGTGGCTGGGGGTCGCCACGACACGAGGAACTGTGTTAAAGGGTCGCGGCACTAGGAAGGTTGAGAGCCACTGCGCTACAGGTAGGACACGGCTACCAAGCTAGGGCTTGGGGGAGGGGGTGGGGCTAATTTGAAAAATTCAACGTCTTGATTCTTGTCTTTGTCTTTTCTTGTCAAGATTTTGTTTATTTAAAGAATCGCTGAGGTTTAGAAGGTCGTTTAAAAAAAAAAAACAAAAAAAAAAAAAAAAGACCTTGTTCAGGATGNGGGGTTGGGGGAGGGGGTGGGGCTAATTTTAAAAAATCAACGTTTTGTTTTTTTTTTTTTTTTTTTTTTGTCAAGATTTTGTTTATTTAAAGAATCGGTGAGGTTTAGAAGGGCGTTTAAAAAAAAAAAAAAAAAAAAAAAAAAACGACCTTGTTCAGGATGAGAGGTTGGGCGTTGGGCTGGGGTGGTGGTGTTGAAAAGAAGTAATTCGTTTTGTGTCACGCTGTTTTTTAAGGTGTAATGTTGAATTCTTACAAGACTTGTCGCCTTCAGTAAGCACGTGTAAACAAGGAAAAAAAAAATGTCAGGGAAAAGTCAATTCGTTCGTTTTGTTATTAAACAGAACATCCTTGACCTTATTGTGAAACTCAGTCAGTCAAAATTTCGCCACTATTTCTCATAAGTGACTATTTGAGCTGTCGTTTGAATAGTCTTAAGACAGGCTGGGAAGAACGTTTAAAAAATGTCCCAAAATAACAGTTTAAAAAAATGATCCGATGTGAAGACAGTTTTTAGGATGTTTCCCAACCCTACCGCCAACAAAAACCATTGATTGTTCCAAACTTGCCGTCAAACAAAGACCATTGATTGTTGCAGCCTTGCCGTCAAACAAAGACCATTTATTGTTCCAACCCTGCCATCAACAAGGACCATTGATTGTTCCAACCCTGCCGTCAAACAAAGACCATTGATTGTTCCAATCCTGCCGTCAAACAAAGACCATTGATTGTTCCAACCCTGCCATCAACAAAGACCATTGATTGTTCCAACCCTGCCGCCAACAAAGACCATTGATTGTTCCAACCCTGCCATCAACAAAGACCATTGATTGTTACAACCCTGCCATCAACAAAGACCATTGATTGTTCCAACCCTGCCATCAACAAGGACCATTGATTGTTCCAACCCTGCCGTCAAACAAAGACCATTGATTGTTCCAATCCTGCCGTCAAACAAAGACCATTGATTGTTCCAACCCTGCCATCAACAAAGACCATTGATTGTTCCAACCCTGCCATCAACAAAGACCATTGATTGTTCCAAACCTACCGTCAAACAAAGACCATTTATTGTTCCAACCCCGCCGTCAAACAAAGACCATTGATTTTTCCAACCCTGCCATCAAACAAAGATCATTGATTTTTCCAACCCTGCCGTCAAACAAAGACCATTGATTGTTCCAACCCTGCCATCAAACAAAGATCATTGATTTTTCCAACCCTGCCGTCAAACAAAGACCATTGATATTTTCAACCCTTCCGTCAAACAAAGACCATTGATTGTTCCAACCCTGCCGTCAAACAAAGACCATTGATTGTTCCAACCCTGCCGCCAACAAAGACCATTGATTGTTCCAACCCTGACCTCAAACAAAGACCATTGATTGTTCTAACCCTGCCTCCAACAAAGACCACTGATTGTTACATATAATAACCAAACATGGCACTGAAACCCCTTGTTGATCATTTAATCATCACCAAAATGGCAGTAAAAAAAAAAAAAAAACAATATAAAAAGAAACGACTCAATTTAGGATGCTCAAAAAAAAAAAAAAATCAACTTCCTACAACCGTTCAAATCAATTAATCATTATCATATATTTATTTACCGCCCCAAAATTCTCATTCTTTAGATATTGATTAATAAATAATTCTTTAAAATTTTAGAATTTTACAGCATTCGAGTGGTTTTTTTTTTTCCTTAAAAAAATATAGTTCACGAAAGCTAAAACCCCCCCCCCCCCCAAAAAAAAAAAAAAAAAAAAAACCACAAAAAAAAAAACCCCCCCCCCCCCAAAAAAAAAACAAAACAACAACATCAAACCAACCGGTCTCTAATGATTGCATCTGCTAAAATTAGCAGCTTTCGGCAATTACGTTAACCTTAGACATAATGGTAAACGCGCTGATGAAGGAGAAGGCTAACTACCGAAACTGAAAGATGCACATTTTCACATCGACCCAAGATATAAAGCGAATACATTTTTTTGTTCCTTAGAAGAGGATTATCAAAAAACGCGATTGGAAGAAATGTAATAAAAATATTTTTTTTGAATCATATTTTTTGCCGCCTTTTTGTATTAAATGTAAATTTAAAAAAAAATAATAATAAATTTAGCAGATTAAAATAATTCAGTTTTCCTCTCATTCTAATGTTTAAAAAAGTTAATTCGCATCAGGAAGGGTGGGTGAATGAATGGATTTATGAATAAATAGATGTATGGATGAATGAATGTTTGAATGGATCAATGGATTTATGGATAGTTTAATGGTTCAATGGATCGCTGCATCGATGTTTGGCTGGGATGTTGGAGTGATGGCTGAATGGATGGATAGACGCAAGGGATGAAGTTTGGCTGTGTGGATGAACAGGCGCAAGGATGGATGTATGTCTAGATTCTAGATAGACATCAGGATGGATGGCTGTATGGATGGAAAGAGGTAAGGGTGAATAGTTGACTGTAGGATAATTAAACGCAAGAATGGAATTATGGATGTATGGATAGATATGGATGGATGGCTGCGTGGATTATTAGACGCATGGTTGGGTGTATGGCTGGATAGACGTAAGGATGTATGTATGGCTGGATAGACGTAAGGATGTTTGTATGGCCGGATAGACGTAATGATATATGTACTGCTGGATAGACGTAAGGATATATGTACTGCTGGATAGACGTAAGGATGTATGTACTGCTGGATAGACGTAAGGATGTATGTACTGCTGGATAGACGTAAAGATGTATGTATGACTGGATAGACGTAAGGATGGGTGTGTGGATGACACTAAGTACTAGAAGGAACACAAGATTTATCCCTACCGCCAACCCTAAAGAGCTCCAATTCAGGAACGTTAACTCTCACTTTTACAGCTGTTGGTTATTCTCTCCCCCCCCCTGCTTCAATCAACCGACAGCCACCTTCAACCAGCCCCCCCCCCCC
>CAXITT010001144.1:22833-46357 GCA_964033795.1 Lymnaea stagnalis | reverse complement strand
CCTTCTCCCCCCCCCCCCCCCCCACGCCCGCTCCTCCCCCCGCCCCTCCGGTCGTTTCAAAAGGAAAAGATCAACAAACCCATGAAGACACACGCTTACGTTCAACAGAATGCCTCAAAGCCAGTGCACATATTTACCTGGCTCGGCTACCTGTTCTGCTCGACCTATGCAACCTATGCAATCCCGATCACGACCGGGAAGATACTTTTTTTTTTCTTTTTTGTTGTTTTTTTCCCCCCTTCATTCGAGGAACAACATAAAAAGAGATGCATTTCTCCCCGTCGCCAAAAAAACGTTTTTCTTAAAAAGGTTCTCGCACCTTTAAAGTCAAGGGGATACATCACAGTTACATTAAAAAAAATTAATTATAATTAATTTGGACACCGTGTAGTTTCTGCATAGTAAAAAGAGAAATTAATACTTCTTAAATTGCGAATTTCAATAAATTCTTCAATTCAATCTCTCTGGCAGTGGTCGAAAAATCCCGTCTCGTATTTAGCAAAAGACAAGGAGATTCACTTTTCACGTGAGATTCTTGACTATTCACTTTAGGGTCTTTCCCTGATCATTTTAGGGGCTCCATTATTCACTTCAGAGTCTTCCGTATACTCACTCAAGAGTATTCTCTATTCACTTTAAGGTCTTCACTTTATATTTTTAGGGTGTTCGTTATTCACTTTAGGGTCTTCACTAATCACTTTAAGGTCTGAAAAAAATATTCACTTTAGGCTCTTCACTATTCACTTTAGGGTCTTCGTTATTCACTTTAGGGTCTTCACTAATCACTTTAAGGTCTGAAAAAATATTCACTTTAGGGTCTTCACTATTCACTTTAGGGTCTTCGTTATTCACTTTAGGGTCTTCAATAATCACTTTAGTGTCTTTCCTGTTCACTTATAGAGTCTTTGCGCAACTGAACTCGGGATGGCAAGGGAAAAGGACGGACGTATCATTTGATTATCTTGTACCTCCGACCATTGTGTTGACTGGAAATTATGATCTATGAATAGACACGGCCAGGCTATGTTGATAATATAAAATATTATAAGGTCTTCGCACCCCCCCCCCTCCAGCCACAAGCTCGGGGCCGTAGGCGGTCGCTACCCCTTCTCCCACACATGGCCCCAGCCCTACGTTGAGAACCACTGTAATAAACAATAAAAAAAAAACACCGATTCTGAAGCCCAGGTACAGTGTTAACTACCCGTGCCTGGTCTTCTTAGCTTACCTGGGCAGACTGACTGGGTGCAGGCCTGAAATATGTCTAGGCAACTTGCATGAGGCGGAAAAAAAAGGGTTAAAAAAAAAAAAATTACGAAAAGAAAGTTATTTCAATGTATCCCAATTTGTTGTGTCTGTAGGTTAAGGTAAGCACCTACCTGTAAGGTAAGCACCTACCTGTAGAGCGCCAGCACGTTGCACGCTAAGCTGATACGACTGTGAACCACCGACAGTAAGGCGATATCTCTAGGTTCTCCAGGTTCTCTCAGTCGGACCAAACTCGCGGAACAATTTAGTGCTCAGCGGTTGCACGCAAAACAAAAGGTTAACCCGTTTTCAACAACACGACACCGGGTGAAGAAAGATGTAGCACTTTACACCACCACACCATTCCATTCAGACATCATCAGTGGCGCTACAGCTCATGTAGGGGCCCTGGCCTGCTCCACCACACCCATCCATTCAGACATCATCATCAGTGGCGCTACAGCTCATGTAGGGGCCCTGGCCTGCTCCACCACACCCATCCATTCAGACATCATCATCAGTGGCGCTACAGCTCATGTAGGGGCCCTGGCCTGTTCCACCTCATCCTTCCATTCAGACATCATCATCAGTGGCGCTACAGCTCATGTAGGGGCCTGCCCTGCTCCACCTCATCCTTCCATTCAGACATCATCATCAGTGGCGCTACAGCCCCCGATGGACCCTAGCCGGCTCCACCACACCCTTCCATTCAGATCGATCCGTGGCTTTCCGCCTCCATGCGCGAACCCCCAACTGGTGTTAAGTCCTTCTCTACATCGTCGAGCCATCTCAGTCTTGGTCAACAGGTGAGTCGTCTGCCTCTAGGTTTCTGCCTGTATATCGCTTTTGCTGCTATACAACCCGGCATCCTTTCAATGTGTCCTATCCAGCGCAGTCAGCCTTTTTTTTTTATTGGAGTGACTTTGGATGGGTCTTTGTACAACTGGTATAGCTCTTGGTTTGTTTGGATTCTGCAATCATCATTGTCTATCTCTGGGTCATATATTTTTCTGATGATTTTCCTCTCCCGTGGATTGAGAAGGTTCTCTGCTTTTCTGATAAAGGACCAAGTCTCACTAGCGTAAGTTACTACCAGTCTTATGATAGTGGTGTATATTGTCTTCTCTGTTCCACTTGAGAGGTTTTTGCTTCCCAGTAGATTTTTTTTTGTAGGCTGAAATAGGAACGGTTGCCAGCTGTTATCGTTTCTTTCACCTGCGACATTATTTCTTTGTGCTCGTTTATAGTTGCCCCTAAATATTTGAAAGTAGCCACGCTCTCAAATTTGTCGTTGTTTATTTTGATGTTGTCATCAGCGTGGGCATTTCGTGACATTATCATAGATTTTGTTTTCGCTTCATTTACATCAAGACCAGCTTTGGCTGAGGCATTTTCAAGTTCCTTGAATGTTTTAATTCAGGCCTGCACAACTCAAAATGTAAGGCGACAGGTAGCACTTTGTGAAAAGCTTGTACGGGCCGAGAGATAATAGGACAGAGGGAAAGCCATTAAGAAAAAAAAAATAATAAAGAATATTTCGATACTTCCCGGGCCGCCAAGTGGGTGCTGGTGGGCGCATGCGTCCCGCGGGCCGTATGTTGTGCAGGCCTGCTTTAGTTGTATCTTTTCTGTTTCTGCCCAGCAACGCTCTGTCGTCTGCGTATGCCAGGTACTGCAATGGCTGGCTATACAGACTTCATGATGGTTTTGTAACCTTAACTTTACGCTTACCAATAACCTTACCGTTACAAAACTGTTAAAGCCGATGTGTTGACCTAATTCTTCTTCACTACGAGCCGGGGCATGCAACCTTACCCTCCCCCTTTGTCTTTTTGTTACTTGCGTCATTAATTAAATCTGCCACTCCTTTCTTCCCTTGTTTTGGAGAGTTTGTTTACGTTTCCAGAAGGGTCTACATAGAACAAGAAATACTCTCTGGCGATTGACTTATTAGATTTCCTACTCTGGAAGTTTTTGACTCTCTCACAATAAATACGACGGTCGACTGTGACCGACATACATACTTACGAGACTTACCAGACTTACAGGAGCCCTATAAGATTTTTCCGATGTGTGTGAATCAATATTTGTACCTTTCTATACCTATTCACTTGCTGTGCTGTAAGTCAAAATAGTTTTTATTTTCTGTTTATTTGACTTTGTATTTATGTATTGTTCATTTAACTAGCAAAATCTTAAAACAGATTAAATTTGTTAACCTTATATCGGCACGTTAAACTAAGCCTCGCATTTAACCATAATCTTACTCTATCCCTTACTCTCTCTATCTAAATTATCCCCTACGCAAGCCGCAGTGATCTAATGTTGCTGGTGGTTGATCGTATATTGCACCTCAAGGGCTTCAATATTGGCCATTTTAAGTTGCTGAAGTAATCCATGGATAAAACGCGTCAGTAGTTGATTATCAAATATTTAATTTAACGATGTAGAGAAATTCGTGTCCTGGCGTGGCAAAATAAGCAAGTTGAGTATAGTAAGGGCACATACGACACGAAAGTGGTTATTGCAGTCTGAATTTTCCCTTGCATTGCGTGCGTGGTTATTCGTCAAATCATATTTACAACAACAACAAAACAACAAAACCCAACAACAACGAAACAAAGGTCTTATAGGACAGAGAGCGCCATCACAGTACAATAGAAACAAAGGTCTTATAGAGCAGACAGCGCCATCACAGTACAATAGAAACAAATGTCTTATAGAACAGACAGCGCCATCACAGTACAATAGAAACAAAGGTCTTATAGAACAGACAGCGCCATCACAGTACAATAGAAACAAAGGTCTTATAGAACAGACAGCGCCATCACAGTACAATAGAAACAAAGATCTTATAGAACAGAGAGCGCCATCACAGTACAATAGAAACAAAGGTCTTATAGAGCAGACCGCGCCATCACAGTACAATAGAAACAAAGGTCTTATAGGACAGAGAGCGCCATCACAGTACAAGAGAAACAAAGGTCTTATAGGACAGAGAGCGCCATCACAGTACAATAGAAACAAAGGTCTTATAGAGCAGACAGCGCCGTCACAGTACAATAGAAACAAAGATCTTATAGAACAGACAGCGCCATCACAGTACAATAGAAACAAAGGTCTTATAGGACAGAGAGCGCCATCACAGTACAATAGAAACAAAGGTCTTATAGGACAGAGAGCGCCATCACAGTACAATAGAAACAAAGGTCTTATAGGACAGGGAGCGCCATCACAGTACAATAGAAACAAAGGTCTTATAGGACGGAGAGCGCCATCACAGTACAATAGAAACAAAGGTCTTATAGAACAGACAGCGCCATCACAGTACAATAGCAACAAAGGTCTTATAGAGCACACAGCGCCATCACAGTACAATAGAAACACGGGTTGTATAGAACAGACAGCGCCATCACAGTACAATAGAAACACAGGTCTTATAGAACAGACAGCGCCATCACAGTACAATAGAAACACAGGTCTTATAGAACAGACAGCGCCATCACAGTACAAAGGCAAAGGTCTCATAGAGCAGATCGCGCCATCAAATTACAAAAGCACTTGGACTGTATTCCCGCAATCATATTTAGATAACCTCGGTCCAGCTTTCAACTTGTAACGTGGCACGCCTTGTGGCTGCTGTGAGGTCTGCTTTTTGTGTCTGCATGTATTCCCCCCGCCCTGCCTGATGTTATCAATGACAACAAACTGCAGTCAAAGTGAACGCCCACAGCAACCACATTAAAGTAATAGCGCATTTGGTTGTTGCTGGTGCACGTAAGGTCTGAAATAAGCTTTCCGGTAAGGTCTGAAATAAGCGTTCCCGTAAGGTCTGAAATAAGCTTTCCCATAAGGTCTGAAATAAGCGTTCGCGTAAAGTCTGATATAAGCTTTCCCGTAAGGTCTGAAATAAGCTTTTCCCGCAAGGTCTGAAATAAGCGTTCCCGTAAGGCCTGAAATAAGCTTTCGGGAAAGGTCTAAAATAAGCTTTCCGCTAAGGTCTGAAATAAGCTTTCCCGTAAGGTCTGAAATAAGCTTTCCCGTAAGGTCTGAAATAAGCTTTCCCGTAAGGTCTGAAATAAGCGTTCCCGTAAAGTCTGAAATAAGCTTTCTCGTGAGGTCTGAAATTAGCTTTCCCGTAAGGTCTAAAATAAGCATTCCCGTAAGTACTGAAATAAGCTTTCCGGTAAGGTCTGAAATAAGCTTTCCTGTAAAGTCTGAAATAAGCTTTCCTGTAAAGTCTGAAATAAGCTTTCCCGTAAGGTCTGAAATAAGCGTTCCCGTAAAGTCTGAAATAAGCTTTCCCGTAAGGTCTGAAATAAGCTTTCCCGTAAAGTCTGAAATAAGCTTTCCCGTAAAGCCTGAAATAAGCTTTCCCGTAAAGTCTGAAATAAGCTTTCCCGTGAGGTCTGAAATTAGCTTTCCCATAAGGTCTGAAATAATCTTTCCCGTAAAGTCTGAAATAAGCTTTCCTGTAAGGTCTGAAATAAGCTTTCCCGTAAGGTCTGAAATAAGCTTTCCCGTAAGGTTTGAAATAAGCTTTCCCGTAAGGTCTGAAATAAGCTTTTCTGTAGGGTCTGAAATAAGCTTTCCCGTAAGGTCTGAAATACGCTTCATATCATAAGGTCGTCACTGACACAGTATCTTCTCAACATATGTACTTGTTCGAGTATAAACTTTAAACCTCGAAAACCCTCACCACAATTAGATCTTACGGAGGTAAGGGCGGTAAGGCTCGCACTCAATCCAGATTTGATCAAACCTGACGTCACGCGTTCTATTTTTAAAAAAAACAAACAGCATCAACAACAACTCGGCCCACATTTTATCCCTACACTTAAACCCAAGAACATTTCACCTACATCAAACTCCCCTTCTGGACGTCACCGAAACCGCCCTTTCATCTCCCTACGCCCTCCACCTGTCCCCCCACCCCCCACACACACACCTTCCAAAAACAACGAGCTAGTATAACCAGAGGTGTAGCATCAATAACCTTAAATGTCACCCGGGAAGCACTTTCTGGTTAGCTTAGACAAGCCTCTCCTTCTTGCGCCCTTGTCCTTCAATCCCCGTCATCTCTGACCCACTCCTTTGTCACCTCCAAGGTAAGGTCTCTCTACCACACACCCCTGTTTATTTTCTTCTCCAGTTTAGGTAATCTCTCTCTCTACCAAACACCACCCCCCTCTCTCGTTTATTCTCCCTCTTTCTTTTCTTCTCTAGTTTACAATAAGTAGCATTCAGATCATAAACAATGGAGGTTGGGGCCCTGTTAACAACAGCATTTCATGTACTTAGCCCACTACACATGCAGCAACAGATGTCGGCACAATGTCTATTATGTGGTCGCAGTGAAAGATGTAAGGGCGTTGTCAAAACGATTCGGCAGGTCCAGGAAATTTATGAAATGAAACAAGAACTTAATCGAAGTAGAATTTTAAAGAGGAATCCTTAACTAAGACTGGTTGCAGAACATTTTAAAATCAAAGGAAAATGTGATTTACAGTCCAACTATTTGTAGTCCAACCATTTGTAGTCCAACCATTTGTAGTCCAACTATTTGTAGTCCAACTATTTGTAGTCAAACCATTTGAAGTCCAGCCATTTATAAACTAAGTACAAAGAACCTACGCATGCGCGTAACACCTTTCTTTTCCTAATAAATATAGTTCCTGAAGAAAAACAGTCTGACCTCTGAAGTACACTTGAACTGCAACTGTAACTCTTAAATCAAAGAGAAATAGATATTGTCAGCATGGATTTTAGCCACATAGTCTGACATTTTATCGTACTTGAAAAATGATTTTAAATTTGATGAAAATAACTACAAATATATGACGAAACCGTTCCTAGCCTTAAGACTGCTCATCTTTAATGAGATTGCGCACATCTTTAATGAGATTGCGCACATCTTTAATGAGATTGCGCACATCTTTAATGAGATTGCGCACATCTTTAATGAGATTGCGCACATCTTTAATGAGACTGCACACATCTTTAATGAGACTGTACACATCTTTTAATGAGAGTGCACACACCTTTATTGAGATTCTACACACCTTTAATGTGACTGCACACAGCACCTAAGACAGATAATTACCACGGACTTATAAGAGTACATTTTTTTCCGAGGCCTTGGTACTTGTGCTAAATGCCTTGGTACTCGTGCTAAATGTCTTGCTACTTGTGCTAAATGTAGCGATTGTCTGTGAAATGTGAGCTGTGATATGGTATACTGTGCTAATCCTCGTACACGCTTAGAAGGACAAACGTACACACAGACACTCTAACCGTGACATTCTCTGAGTGGCACAGGGGAGGGATTATCCCGGGATTTAGCCGGGAGGTATTGAATGTCTACTCATTCGGTGGAGGTGACTTTGGGTGGGCTTATCCCTTCCATTTATCCCCCCCCCCCAACCCCACCTCTGAGAACCAATTCTTTTCTAAGTTAGTGACGTAGCCTGAGCATATAAGAATTTGACCTACAATTATGGACAACTGGAAATACAATTTCAACCGTTTTATTTTCGAGGATAAATTTTTCTTATAAAATTTGTGTTCGTTTTTATTTTAGAAACTCTAGAAAATGGAATTACTGTTGAAATCACTTTTCGATTTTATAAAATAAATGACATAACCTGAGAACAAAATAAGGAGCATAATCTAAGAACAAAATAAGGGACATAATCTAAGAACAAAATAAGGGACGTAAACTGAGAACAACATGGCCAAAATGTGAAGCTAATTCATAACAAAAAAAAAAAAATCTTAAAAAAAAAATTAATATAAAAATTTATCGCCAACAATATATATATATATATATATATAAAAAAAAAAAAAAGAAACACAAAAAAAAAAAAAAACAAAAAAAAAAAAAAAAAAAAAAAAAAAAAAAAAAAAAAAAAAAAAAAAAAAAAAAAAAAAAAATATATCGCACACAAAATATATATATATATATATATATATATATATATATATATATATATATATATATATATACATATAAAGCAAAATAGCAAACCACGAAAGCTGTTATAGAATTGAATAAAAATTCCGTCAAATTAAGAATCCCATTTATTAACTTCGTTCTTGATGTTGGCCGTTAGATAAGATGATAATAATTTGTTTCCACATCTTATAATCATTAAAAAAAATAAAAAAAATATTTACGCCACTATGCTAGGGTCTAAATTATTTCCAATAAGATACCGAATCCCGGAGATCAGCGTAAAACTGTTAGCACGGGAACCGCTGTCATGTTCCTTGCACCACCCATAAACCAGGAGGGCCCACTGTATATCAACGATGGGCTCCAATGTTTATTTCGCCGAAGAGTTCGGAATTTGACAGCCACCCCGTTAAAAATATATAGTACGGCTCCGCCAACAACACTGGAGATGCGGACGCGTCAGGCAGATACACGTTGGCCGGTGTTAGAACGTGGGGCCGGCTGACCTTCCTCTCGACTAAACTGTATCGACAGAACGCTGTCACGGATCTTGAAAAATAACAGAGAGCTTGGTCGTCACCAATCCAAAAAACAACAAAAAAACAAACCCAGATGCTTTGATTGTGACAGATCTAAAATTACCAGGTACCTTGACTGTCACCGATCTAAAAATACCAGATGCCTTGAATATCACCGATCTAAAAATACCAGATACCTTGACTGTCACAGATCTAAAAATACCAGATACCTTGGCTGTCACAGATCTAAAAATACAAGATACCTTGGCTGTCATCGATCTAAAAAATACCACTACCTTGACTGTCACAGATCTAAAAATACCACATGCCTTGACTGTCACAGATCTAAAAATACCAGATCCCTTGACTGTCACAGATCTAAAAAATACCAGATACCTTGACTGCCACCGATCCAAGAAAACCAAAGTGCGCCACCCATCAAAGACCGTTCGGTGACGGTGTAATGAAGAGATGTCAGAAGAGACTTCACCCTCCCCCCATGACACGGCATCGCGAGTGCACGCAACCTTTGACTTGTCACATGAAAGCAACTCTCCAGCCCAGGAGGTCAATTAGTGTCATGTTAACCACAGATGGGAGCAGACAGTGGGCTGTTAGTATTAGAGATGATTGACGTGAGTGGGCGGGGCTAGGTCAGTAATAACAGGTTGATAGTAGTAACTAAAACCAAATGAGTCTGAAAATAAAATTCTCAATGCTTTTTTTTTTTTTGCTATGAGAATCAAAACGCTCTTTTGTGCCCAGGGAAGTCGCATTTACGTAGACAGGTTTTAGAAGAAAAAAAATCAGATCTTTTCATAATAATAATTTAAAAAAATATCTGTAAATCAATGAAAACTATTTTATTTTAAATGACCTTCGCCTGTTTTAGAATAACGCCAAAAAGTCCATGGTTCACTAAGGTCATAATTACCGTTCAAATCCTACTCATTTGTTGCCCTCGATAAACTTTCCAACACCCACGTCTCAATTGTAAGAGGGCTTTAACCAGAGCGACCTATCTTCGATTTTTATTGACCACCAAATGCACGAGCTCACAGTCTCAGGGGCATGTAACCCTTGATACTCAGGGGCAAATAACTCTTTTTTTTGGGGTTCCCTTTATGTAAAAAAAACAAACAAACAAACGTCCGATCAATTTTGTCAGCGCACAAGTTTCCCAGAGCATCAGCCAGGGGCGGAGACACACTGTCGTTTTCAGATTTTTTTTTCATTGAAGATTTAATGATTTCGGTTAGTCATGTGAGTTATGTAAGTCATGCAATTCATGTAATATGAGGGTTTGTCCTGTTCTGGTTTGTTTTATCCTCAAGGCATTCGATTTTTGCTTGTTTGTGGATCTCTTCAATAGTTGACCTTCGTCTTACCACGTCAGGTGCGATCTTTGTCTTACCATGTCAGGTGTGACCTTTGTCTTACCATGTCAGGTGTGACCTTTGTCTACCATGTCAGGTGTGACCTTTGTCTCACCAAGACCTACATCACACCATGTCGCATGTCACCTTCTCTCACAATTTCACGTGTCACCTTTCTCTCACCATGTCACATGTCACATTTCACTCACCATATCACGTGTCACCTTTCTCTCACCATGCCACGTGTCACCTTTCTCTCACAATTTCACGTGCACCCTTTCTCTCACCATGTCACATGTCACCTTTCTCTCACAATTTCACGTGTCACCTTTCTCTCACCATGTCACATGTCACATTTCGCTCACCATATCACGTGTCACCTTTCTCTCACCATGTCACGTGTTACCTTTCTCTCACCATGTCACGTGTCCCCTTTCTCTCCCCATGTCACGTGTCACCTTTCTCTCACCATGTCACGTGTCACCTTTCTCTCACAATTTCACGTGCACCCTTTCTCTCACCATGTCACATGTCACCTTTCTCTCACAATTTCACGTGTCACCTTTCTCTCACCATGTCACATGTCACATTTCGCTCACCATATCACGTGTCACCTTTCTCTCGCCATGTGACGTGTCCCCTTTCTCTCACCATGTCACGTGTTACCTTTCTCTCACAATTTCACGTGCCCCCTTTATCTCACCATGTCACGTATTACCTTTCTCTCACCATGTCACGTGTGACATTTCTCTCACCATGCCACGTGTCACCTTTCTCCCACCATGGCACGAGTCACCTTTCTCTCACCATGCCATGTGTCACCTTTCTCCCACCATGGCACGATTCACCTTTCTCTCACCATGCCACGTGTCACCTTTCTCTCACCATGGCACGTGTCACCTTACTCTCACCATGTCATGTGTCACCTTTCTCTCACCATGTCACATGTCACATTTCGCTCACCATGTCACGTGTCACCTTTCTCTCACAATTTCACATGCCCCCTTTCTCTCACCATGTCACATGTCCCCTTTCTCTCACAATTTCACGTGTCACCTTTCTCTCACCATGTTACATGTCACATTTCGCTCACCATATCACAAGTAACCTTTCTCTCGCCATGTCACGTGTCACCTTTCTCTCGCCATGTCACGTGTCCCCTTTCTCTCACCATGTCACGTGTCACCTTTCTCTCACCATGGCACGTGTCACCTTTCTCTCACCATGGCATGTGTCACCTTTCTCTCACCATGGCACGTGTCACCTTTCTCTCACCATGGCATGTGTTACCTCTCTCTCACCATGGCACGTGTCACCTTTCTCTCACCATGTCACGTGTCACCTTTCTCTCACAATTTCACGTGCCCACTTTCTCTCACCATATCACGTATCACCTTTCACTCACCATGTCACGTGTGACATTTCTCTCACCATGCCACGTGTCACCTTTCTCTCACCATGGCACGTGTCACCTTTCTCTCACCATGCCACGTGTCACCTTTCTCTCACCATGGCACGTGTCACCTTTCTCTCACCATGTCATGTGTCACCTTTCTCTCACCATGTCACATGTCACATTTCGCTCACCATATCACGTGTCACCTTTCTCTCGGCTTGTCACGTGTCCCCTTTCTCTAACCATGGCACGTGTCACCTTTCTCTCACCATGGCACGTGTCACCTTTCTCTCACCATGGCATGTGTCACCTTTCTCTCACCATGGCACGTGTCACCTTTCTCTCACCATGGCATGTGTCACCTTTCTCTCACCATGGCACGTTTCACCTTTCTCTCACCATGTCACGTGTCACCTTTCTCTCACAATTTCACATGTCACCTTTCTCTCACCATGTCACGTGTCACCTCTCTCTCACCATGTCACGTGTCACCTTTCTCTCACCATGGCACGTGGCACCTTTCTCTCCCATTTATAGTTAACTCCGAGATAAAACTCCCACAAACCTTCCTCTTCTGTTTGATGGTCGTACTCTCTCTCAGAGTCACTCAGGGGCTATGTTATATCCTGACTCCTAACCTCTCTCAGAGTCACTCAGGGGCTATGTTATATCCTGACTCCTAACCTCTCTCAGAGTCACTCAGAGGCTATGTTATATCCTGACTCCTAACCTCTCTCAGAGTCACTCAGAGGCTATGTTATATCCTGACTCCTAACCTCTCTCAGAGTCACTCAGGGGCTTTGTTATATCCTGACTCCAAACCTCTCTCAGAGTCACTCAGAGGCTATGTTATATCCTGACTCCTAACCTCTCTCAGAGTCACTCAGGGGCTTTGTTATATCCTGACTCCTAACCTCTCTCAGAGTCACTCAGAGGCTATGTTATATCCTGACTCCTAACCTCTCTCAGAGTCACTCAGGGGCTTTGTTATATCCTGACTCCTAATCTCTCTCAGAGTCACTCAGGGGCTATGTTATATCCTGACTCCTAACCTCTCTCAGAGTCACTCAGGGACTTTGTTATATCCTGACTCCTAATCTCTCTCAGAGTCACTCATAGCATATGTTATATCCTGACGACCAGTCTCTGTTAGGGTCACTCTGAGCATATCCTACACCCTCCCCTCCGAACTCAACCTAACATCCCCCATCACCACAATTAACCTTATGCCTCCCCCCCCCCTCCATCCCTCCAGCAGTTCCATAACATGAAACCGCAGTGTCTGCCCATTAGTGGCCCATTTCACCTTTCCGTCACCAAGTTATACAAAAACATGCCCCAAACTTCACCATTCACAATACACACGCCACCTCTCTATCCTGGCTGACAAATTTAATCTCACCTCCTGGCAATGTTTAAATAAATCTGTGCACAACGACCAATAAAAATCTGGCAGGTCGGCTCAAGGTGACAAATTCTGCTCTTGCGCACATTGATTAAAAAAATGGACCAATCAACAATGCCGGCCATGGTGCTAGCCAATCGTTCATTGGCTGTGTATCATGCAATGGCTTCCGGGTTATAAATGACTAGCAATGTTGCGGATTTAAAAAAAAAGAAAAAAAGAAGAAGTTATTTTCCAAGCACGAATTGAGCAATGTCATTGGATTTATTTATTAATATGGCTAATGAACTAAAGGGGAAAAACAACAACAGCAATGGCCACCCAAATTGATACCACAAGCTTGGTTCTAGATGTTGTAACCAGGTCAGCAGAATGGCGAGGCAAAAATCTTGATAGAAGCTCACCATTCCGTGAAATCGTCTTGACTAACTAGGTCAAGCTCATCCCAGGGAAATCTTCAGCAGCACGTGGGGATGCGATTACTGCACCTGAGCCAAACTATTGGGAAACCACATCCCGGGGATTCTCAATATACACTGCATCGGACACTGAGAGTAGCTAAGAGATATAGAAAGTCTTAGAAAGAAAGTGATGGTGGCTTTGACTTAGGTAACCCGCCTCCAAGACTCCGTTTCCCGCGTACACAACCCGACCAGCCATCCCAACTTTGAGTACTTGGGGTACTGCCGCTTTGTTTGCTGACTAATTTCCAACACGTTAAAGGGCAGACAAGCAACGCCCTCCGCGCTTATTGTACTAACAAACAAGAGTTACCCCGTCATCTGGAAGATGCAGAGATTAGTTTTGTTGGCGTCACATGAGTTACTCAACAGGGCCTAGGCTATGGAGGAAATGCAATCAGTGGCGTGGCTAGGGTTAGGGCCGCTAAGCGCGGGATGATAAATTTGCCACCCCTTCAACTGAAAAAAAATAAAAATCACAGCAGTTGTCCGAAAATGGCGCCCATTCATGTAAAGAGAAATAGTCCCGCCCGGGGCGCACTGCCCCTTCCACACCCCCGTTCCCGCGCCACTGAATCAACTGATTGCCATCCATGAAGTTTATGACGTCACAGACCTTATTTTTTTTTTTAAAGTTAAAATAAGCAGTTAATGACGTCACGCTCGAAACCTCTTGCACATTTGTTTTATTTATATTGCACTTAATCTTATTCAACACTAAAAAAAACAAACTAAGATGAACTCACCGTGAGCTGTTTACATAACCGTGAAAGTAGAGACGGTGACTACAATTTTTTTGAGAACCGCTGAACACGTGTGTGGGCGGGAGGTGTGGAAAAATTGAGCAACTCTTGCAGAGTCAGGAGGTGAACATTTGATTTATTTGACAGACTCCGAGAAAACCAAAGATAAATATAGAAATTTCAGCAATGGAGACCTTCAACAAACAAAAAAATATTAGATAAAGATAAAATAGATTATGGGTACAAGGCTGAGATCATAAGACCTGTCTTTTTATCTAATTTTTTTGTTTGTTGAAGGTCTCTTGAATGTTTGAAATAAATATTGAGAGTCATTTTTCTGGTTCACGTTAACTTTTCTTTCTTTTTTTCTTTCTTCTTTCTTTCTTTCTTTCTTTCTTTCTTTCTTTCTTACTTTCTTTCTTTCTTTCTTTCTTTCTTTCTTTCTTTCTTTCTTTCTTTCTTTCTTTCTTTCTTTCTTTCTTTCTTTCTTTCTTTCTTTCTTTCTTTCTTTCTTCTTTCTTTCTTTCTTTCTTTCTTTCTTTCTTTCTTTCTTTCTTTCTTTCCTTCTTTCTTTTCTTTTCTTTTCTTTTCTTTTCTTTCTTTCTTTCTTTCTTTCTTTCTTTCTTTCTTTCTTTCTTTCTTTCTTTCTTTCTTTCCTTCTTTCTTTCTTTCTTTCTTTCTTTCTTTTTTTCTTTCTTTCTTTCTTTCTTTCTTTCTTTCTTTTTTTCTTTCTTTCTTTCTTTCTTTCTTTCTTTCTTTCTTTCTTCCTTCCTTCTTCCTTTCTTTCTTCCTTCTTTCTTTCTTTCTTTCTTTCTTTCTTTCTTTCTTTCTTTCTTTCTTTCTTTCTTTCTTTCTTTCGTTATCTCTCTCTCTCTCTTTCTTTCTCTCTCCCTCTTTCTGTCTCTCTCTCCGTTTCACTCTCATTCTCTTTCTCCCATTCTACCTCTGTCTTTCATTCTCTATCATGCCCTCTCCCATTCTCTCTCTCTCTCAATACATCTCTCTCATTCCCTCTCAATCTCTCTCTCAATATCTCCCTCTTTCATTCTCTATCCCATTCTCTCTGTCTCTTATCCTCCATCTCTCTATTATTCTCCATCTCATTCTCCCTCTTAATCTCCCTCTCACTCTTTCCCTCAATCTCTCTCTCATTTTCCCTCTCAATCTCTCTCTCTCTCATTCCCTATCATTCTCTTTATCTCATTCTATTTATCGAATCCCTACCCCATCCTTCCCGTATCCCCAAAGTCATTTATGTTTTTGTCGTAATGTCCGGACATTTCTGAAGGATAAGCGATTTTTCAAGATCCATCCCATGTACAAGATCATAATATCTCGCAAGACAAGTGGTGTAACGAATGTGTGCAATCCATGTCAATAGATGTCACTCGAAAGTGATAAAGTTGAGTTAAATTAAAGCGTTTAATAAAATATATATATATATTTTTTTACAAATTAATATGAATAGCTATATGTTTATATTCGAATAATTGGAAGACATGCGTTCAGTGTTAGACAAACAGTGATTGTAAAATCTGTCTTACAGGTGTCGAGAGTATTTCATCGTATTGCCTGTCCTACTGGCGTCGAGGGTATTTCATCGTCGTAATGCCTGCCCTACTTGTGTCGAGAGTATTCCATCGTCATAATGCCTTCCCCTAATGGTGTCCAGAGTATTTCATGGTCATAATGCCTGCCTTAATGATGTCGAGAGTATTTCATTTTCATAATGCCTCCCCTACTGGTTTCGAGAGTATTTCATTGTCATAATGCCTGCCCTACTGGTGTCGAGAGTATTTCATCGTCATAATCCCTGCACTACTGGTGTCGAGAGTATTCCATCATCATCGTTACGTCATACAAACAACAAAAACAACCAACAAAGCTGCCAATGACGCTAATGAGTCCGTTACTTTTGTGACAAGGGCGCTAATCGTTAAGTTATTAATTGATACAATTAAGGCCCCTGATTGATGGCGCGCTGGACCTGATGAGTATTAGACAGAGCTTTTTAAGAGCTATTAAACAGACTTCTTTTCTGTATATCTCCGTCTATAACTTAATTGTTATTCTTGTAGTAAAAACGAATATTTGAGTTAATTGGATTAATTTACATTCTCACATAAAGATTCACGAAAGAAATGTGTGCAGTAAGCAAAGTAATACTCTTCAAATAACATACGTTCGGCGAACTAACGCCAAGACAGGCAATTCTTTTAGTACAGCATTGCATTTGCAAAACATGCTACTGCCCACCGTGCACCCTTTAAAAAATTCTTTATGTCACCCATTCACGCAACAACTTTACACACCCAAGTTTTTAACAGGCAATATTACAATGATAAAACCTTATACAATTTTTGTCTAAAGAACTTACGCAATTTCATATGTCTCACATTCGTAATATATATATATATATATANTATATATATATATATATATATATATATATATATATATATATACTGCATGTCAGATGGAGGGGGGGGGATGATGGTTTTTCTTTTCTTCGTGGAGGACAGGTGTGCCAAATAATGACAGATGACAGTTGTTGGAGATCGCCAGTTTTGTTTGTAAGCCTAATTCTAAAAGTCGTGTCTAGTCAATGGCGTTATAACGTCCTGTTGAATTGGGCAAACGATCGTGGTACGGATTAAACACTTACATCCACCAAAATCAGATTTTAGAACAAATTTGATTGCTGTTTCAAGACAGCTCGTTAGCAAGCAGCATACAATAAAGGGAATGTTGTATTATAATAATACTACCAAAAGAACGATACTCCCAACTAGTGCTACTCTTAACTAAAAGTTGTGGCTATTCAATGCCGTTATTTCTACTGTTAATTTTTATATAAAAGTTCTTACTCAAATATATCACAGTAACAATTTCTTTAAAAAAAAAAACCCTCTATTAAATTATTAACGGAACGCCTATGCGTATAATATGTATAATATAATGTGCTTTTATTCTCCCTTGGATGCATAAGTATAATCGCTCAGCGTGATTCAAATTCCAAAGCCATTCTTAAGAAAATTTCAGCTTCAGACGTCTGCTCATACCGAATCATGGAAAGACAAGACTAAAAAAACTACATCTTTACTATATTTGTAATTCCCCCCTCCCCCTCTCTCCCCAAAACACCGCAGCGAAGCACGGTTATTCAGCTAGTAATATTAGAAAGGTGAGAACATTAGTTCACACACGCGGTGAGCATCTTTTAATTCGTGTACATCCTTCTTGGTCTCTGGCACGTCTCGTAGCTCTTGTCGATCTAATAGCCCTGCCGGTCACAGTCGACCGTCTTATTTAAAGTCTAGGATGGAGACGTTTCTAGAGTGGTAGCTTTCGTCTAGAAAGGCAAGCGAGCGTTCTCTATATCTATGATTAGAACCTTCCAATAAGTTCGAGAGAGGCAGTGGCTGGACGATGGATCCCTCCAACACAAGGACAAGTTAAATCGTGTTGCCAGTTACACTGACTCTGACAAAAGGCAAGGCAAATCTGCATCCCAACGATACAACTCGGGCGGTCAAACAAAACTGGGTCAACAAAATCTACACGCTGGGCTATAACAATTATCCTTTCCTCTCCTTTGATGCCACAAAAACTCTCGTCTCTTCACTCATTCTTTCAAACTTTGACTACTGTAACATTCTTCTCTCAGGCATTCCTCAACACCACATAGAAAAACTTCAGAAGGCACAGAACTCAGCATGCAGACTCATTTTTAAATTAAAGAAACATGACCACATTCAACCACACATGCGGCAACTCCACTGGCTTCCAATATCCTCTCGCATCAAATACAAGTCTGCCAATCTTTGCTTCAACTCGTTCACTGACCCTCACTTTCCTGTCTATCTCTCTGAACTGTTGCTTCCTTACATCCCCACAAGACAACTACGTTCTTCCATTGACAGTAGAACCCTCTCAATCCCAAGAACTAAAACTAAGACCATCGGTGAACGCTCCTTCTGCTTCCATGGGCCCACGTTCTGGAACCAGCTCCCCTTCCATATACGTCATAGTGAAACCTCGTCCATTTTCAAAAAGTCCCTTAAAACTCATCTGTTTAGGTCCGCCTATGACCTGTGATGCACCCTCCTTGCCCTACCTCATTTTCTGTTTCGGGTTGATCCTGAAGTGTCAAAGTGTCCTCGTTTTATAGCCATTTTCATTGTTTCTATAGAATAGTAGTTACTATCCTAGTGTCTCATTTGTATTTACTTAGTTTACATGTTTTAATAATTGTAAAGCGCTTAGAGCTTCATGATAAGCGCTATATAAAAATGCCTAAATAAATAAATAAATAAATAAATGTTCGTCGACATCAAGTTATAGGACAGTCGAACACCTTCAACCCGTATACAGTGTCAGCTTTTGAAACAATCAGACCCATGGTCGGTGACGGTGAGGCGCGGGCAGAAATGACCAAGAGAAAAAAAATCACCTGGTAGAGCCCATATAGACAGACTGTAATACAGACTGTTGGTGCAGTCAGACAGACTGACACAGACAGTCCAAGAAAGGGAGAGAAGCATGTGCGTGTGTGAGGCAGACGATCTGAGACTGCGCCGAAGAAAATTGGATGATGAGAGTAATCATTGTTTCGATATCGCCAGACGAGAATCCGACCACGATAATTAGGCGACAGCGATACTGCTTTGCGTAGAGTACACCCGAAATAAACGCCAGGAGAAAAACAGATACAGAGAAATTTAGAGAAAAAGAATCCTCATCCTAATCCATGGTTCATCCAATCAAACCTTATCGCAATCCATGATTGATCCAATCAAACCTTATCCCAATCCATGGTTCATCCAATCAAACCTTATCCAAACCGATGGCTCGTCCAATCAAATCGTCATCCCAACCTATGTATTATGATAATGAAACTAAAAAAAAAAAAAAATAAGAAGATTAAGGTCCAGATTTCTTATCCAACTCTTCCAAAATTAAATCTTCACCATGCTATGTGATATGAGGTCTTTAGGATGTTTTGAACATGTGTGAACAGTTAAAAAAAAATAGTCATTACTTAATTTCTAATGAGATGTCATACTTTGATATGGAACCCATAAACTGAACCCACCTCCCACCCCAAAAAAACAACAACAAAAAAACAACAACACCAACCTCCCCAAAAAACAACAACAAAAAAAACAACAACAACAACAACCAACAACAAACAACCAACAACCAACAACCTATTATAATATCCTAACCTGAAATTTCAACAATAGGCTAAGTTGTGATGTTCTCTATTTCTGCCATATCATCATCCTCTCAATCGTTTCCATCACTATAAAGCCATCTTGTCTATCTTATAAACCCCCCTCCCCTCCCCACCCCCCCCACACACACATCCACAACCACCACCACCACCCCTTTTCACCCGTCGTACGAGACCTACATGAAATAATATATATTTGTAGAATAAGAACTGTTAGCTACAGCCAGCATCTGATTTAGAGAAAATGCAAGTGTGGCTATTTCACTACAAACCTTGCAGAGATTTAAAAAAAAAAAAGAAAAAAAAAAATAAAAAAAAAAAAGGACCACACCTAGCCACTAATAAAATCCCCCCTCCCGCCCCCCCCCCCAAACCCAACCATGATTTTTCTCTTCTGACTTCCGTGCCCTTTCCCTTTCTTAGCGTGCAGTTAAATTTAAAAAAAAAAAAAAAAAAAAAAAAAGAACAACACTAAGCCACTAATAAAATCCCACCTCCCGCCCCCCCCCCCAAACCCAACCATGATTTTTCTCTTCTGACTTCCGTGCCCTTTCCCTTTCTTAGCGTGCAGTATCAATCACCTGTCACGGTCCAATCAGTCTATAATCTTTGAGATATTTTAAATGTCTTAATCTGCATTAAACCTGAGATTATCTGACTCTATACCTTCTAATGTGAACGCTGAAGTCAAGTACTCGGTGCACCGAGTTCTTGTCTCGTGGTGCGCACTTGTGCACACGGCGTAGTCCGGAGTTTTGTTCCCTTGCGTCCGAGCTAGATGAACAGGAAGAGACTTAACTAGTTGAACAGGAAGAGACTTAACTAGATGAACAGGAAGAGACTTAACTAGTTGAATAAGGAGAGACTTAACTAGTTGAACAGGAAGAGACTTAACTAGTTGAACAAGGAGAGACTTAACTAGTTGAACAGGAAGAGACTTAACTAGTTGAACAAGGAGAGACTTAACTAGTTGAACAGGAAGAGACTTAACTAGACGAACAGGAAGAGACTTAACTAGTTGAACAAGGAGAGACTTAACTAGTTGAACAGGAAGAGACTTAACTAGTTGAACAAGGAGAGACTTAACTAGTTGAACAGGAAGAGACTTAACTAGTTGAACAGGAAGAAACTTAACTAGTTGAATAGGAGGAGACTTAACTAGTTGAACAAGGAGAGACTTAACTAGTTGAACAGAAAGAGACTTAACTAGTTGAACAGGAAGAGACTTAACTAGTTGAACAGGAAGAGACTTAACTAGTTGAACAAGGAGAGACTTAACTAGTTGAACAAGGAGAGACTTAACTAGTTGAACAGGAAGAGACTTAACTAGTTGAACAGGAAGTGACTTAACTAGTTGAACAGGAAGTGAATTAACTAGTTGAACAAGAAGAGACTTAACTAGTTGAACAGGAAGTGACTTAACTAGTCGAACAGGAAGAGACTTAACTAGTCGAACAGGAAGAGACTTAACTAATCGAAAAGGAAGAGACTTAACTAGTCGAACAGGAAGAGACTTAACTAGTTGAACAGGAAGAGACTTAACTAGTTGAACAGGAAGAGACTTAACTAGTCGAACAGGAAGTGACTTAACTAGTCGAACAGGAAGAGACTTAACTAGTTGAACAGGAAGAGACTTAACTAGTTGAACAGGAAGAGACTTAACTAGTCGAACAGGAAGAGACTTAACTAGTTGAACAGGAAGAGACTTAACTAGTTGAACAGGAAGTGACTTAACTAGTCGAACAGGAAGTGACTTAACTAGTCGAAAAGGAACAGATTGAGCTTGTTGAGCATACATTTTTTATGACTATTTTACGAAGTCATTTATTTATCGTGAAGTCATACTCTGTAGCACATCGTGAAGTCATACACTGTAGCACATCGTGAAGTCATACACCGTAGCACATCGTTAAGTCATACTCTGTGGCACATTGTGAAGTCATACACTGTAGCACATCGTGAAGTCATACTCTATAGCACATCGTGAAGTCATACACTGTAGCACATCGTGAAGTCATACACCGTAGCACATCGTTAAGTCATACTCTGTGGCACATTGTGAAGTCATACACCGTAGCACATCGTGAAGTCATACTCTATAGCACATCGTGAAGTCATACACTGTAGCACATCGTGAAGTCATACACCGTAGCACATCGTTAAGTCATACTCTGTGGCACATTATGAAGTCATACACCGTAGCACATCGTGAAGTCATACTCTATAGCACATCGTTAAGTCATACTCTGTAGCACATCGTGAAGTCATACACTGTAGCACATCGTGAAGTCATACACTGTAGCACATCGTTAAGTCATACACTGTGACTTAACGGTTGTTTAAATGATCCGTTAGAGAAGACTGCAGATGTCTGTTTACTTTAAAAGTAAGATAAAGATAAATAAATTCTGAGCAGAACAAGAGAGAATGTAGATTTATGGCCGTTTGTTGGCAATAAAGCAAAATATTTGGCAGTTGGGATTAAATAAACACGAAAATCCCGATTTTGTTGTTGTTGTTGTATTGGTTACACTTTGAGACCCGCTGCCCTACAAAGATAGTCTCCTTATTTTAGACACGTTCCTAAATCTGCTCACAACTCTCTATCTTATCTCTTTAAGTGATACTGATGCATCAAGTTATTGAACCGTGACAGCGCGCCTAGCATCTGTACGGCGTTGAATCCCTTTCGCTCTTAACCGCAAACCCCTCGGCATGGGGGGGAGATCTGAAAGCGCCAAGTACTTATCACCACCACAACCACCTCGACCTCTTTCTAAACACACACACACACACACACACACAGAAATTTCACCCCACCACCAAATTATTAAAAAAAAAAAAAAAGCAATTCTCGTAGCTTGAGTTTACCTGAGAATATTTCATGACCGTGACGTTACATAGCTTGTGGTGCATCGGTTCCTTGATCAGATAGTGGGGTGCGGTGAGGGGGTGGGGGCGGAGGGTGGGTCTGGAGTGGGGACCAAACCAAAAGAAACACAAAATTGAGCACATTTTATTTGGGAGCTGGGGGCCGAAGAAACAACAGAAGTCTCTATCAGGGGTCGGCAACCTTCTTGATATTAGGGTGCCACCGCAAGACATCTATTTTTTTTTTATTTCAATCTTGCCTCTAAAAGTCTACAAGTTCAGACGCATTTCTGTTTTTAGACATACAAATTATTTTTTTCGTGTCGATAAAAAATCGCTGTGCGTGCCAACTCTGACACGCGTGCCGTAGGTTCCCCGGGCCCCTGGTCAGTAGTATGCTTTGTGACGCCATGCAGTAGGAAGTCTTCTAATTGGGTTAAACTTGTAACACTACTTGGTTTCATGAAGGGACTCTTCACCCTTACCCCCCTCTCCCCTGGGGTGTCCATTTCAACGTGACAAATTGTCATTGATTCTATCTATGGCAACAATGCGTCACGCATTGGTCTTCTGTAAATAGGTTTACATTAATTTAGCTCCAGTGGGAAGTAGGAGATGCAGGTAGTAAAATGTCAGAGAATAAAATCTAGAGTAAGACCAGGTTTTTACCTAGTGAAGTTTTGTGGGGAGTGTCATTGCTGGTCTACGATGACTGCTCACGATTTGGAAATAATTTGAAAGTGTCACATTCGAGGATGATTAAGAAACAAAAAACACGCACCCTGCAATGATTATTTAAAGGTATCAACAGGTAAGAAGAGGTTACAAAAAGGGTAAGAAATGGTAACAGGTAAGAAGTGGTATCAACAGGTAAGAAGAGGTATCACCAGGTGAGAAGAGGTATCAACAGGTGAGAAGAGGCAACGACAGGTGAGAAGAGGCAACGACAGGTAAGAAGAGGTATCAAACAGGTGAGAAGTGGTATCAACAGGTAAGAAGAGGTATCAACAGGTAAGAAGAGGTATCGACAGTTTCGTTAAAATATCTCGCCGCCCGTAAGACTCTTGACCGGCACTGACAACACTCCACGACAGTGGTCAAATGTGATGATCTCACGTGACCTCTCTTTCAAGTCACCAGGTCCTGCCGCCCTCTGTTATGTAGCACCCCCCCCCCATTCCCTTTAATCCCGTCGAATTTCCCCTTTAAAAAAAAACATTCCTAAAAATCTGCACTTCTAAAACTTCTAAGGAACTGAATTTCCGGAAAGCACCGAATGAACACTTGGAAACCTAAAGGCGAATAAGCTCCCCCC
>CAXITT010001144.1:9834-20376 GCA_964033795.1 Lymnaea stagnalis | reverse complement strand
CAAAAATATTTTTTTTTTTTTTTTTTTTTTACAATACCCTCTTCAATATGTTTTTAAGAAAAAAAATTAAACTTTGGCACAGGACATGCATTTTTTAAAGGAAATCCGATTAGAATCGACAGAGGCATTCATCATGTCGGCATTCAGCGATAGATCTTGTGAGGCGAACTCTCTCATTACATGGATAGGTCAGCAATAGATATGGGGGTGGGGGGTGGTAGAGTGGGGGAGGCGGCGTCTGTGACATCTCAGAGCACGAGAGCCATGTATTAAATGGGGATAAGTCTAGCATCAAGATAAGTCTCGTATCACGATAGGTCTGGTATCACTCTGTAGATGAAATCGCTACGTCCTATCTTCCCCGTATGTGTGCTTGGATATGGAACAAGTATGATAGAGTCACGCCGCAAGCCAGGGCTACCATTCAATTTTTAAAAAATTCCCAAGATTTTGTCAAACTATTTCCCAAGATTTCCAAATATCATGAAAAATTAATATAAATAGTGTTGTTTTTTTTTTTAAATCTTGGGTATTTCTTTTTTAAAAAGTGAGTTTTTGTTCTGAATGGGGTAGTGAATTCCCAAGATCTTGGGAACATTCCCAAGGTGTGACAGCTTAAGGCTCAAGCTCCTCTTATAGTTATAGAAATGTTGTTAGAGAGCGGACTGTCTGCACGCTCCAGAACAATCACATCTACTTCACTTGCCTGCCAATGATTTTGTTTACTGGAGCGAACATGTGAACAGTCGGGAGTCCTCTTGCTCCCACATACAACCTATGGTAAAATCGGGAGTCCTCTTGCACCCACATGCAACCTATGGTAAAATCGGGAGTCCTCTTGCTTCCACATGCAACCTATGGTAAAATCGGGAGTCCTCTTGCACCCACATACAACCTATGGTAAAATCGGGAGTCCTCTTGCTCCCACATGCAACCTATGGTAAAATCGGGAGTCCTCTTGCTTCCACATGCAACCTATGGTAAAATCGGGAGTCCTCTTGCTCCCACATACAACCTATGGTAAAATCGGGAGTCCTCTTGCTCCCACATGCAACCTATGGTAAAATCGGGAGTCCTCTTGCTCCCACATGCAACCTATGGTAAAATCGGGAGTCCTCTTGCTCCCACATACAACCTATGGTAAAATCGGGAGTCCTCTTGCTCCCACATACAACCTATGGTAAAATCGGGAGTCCTCTTGCTCCCACATACAACCTATGGTAAAATCGGGAGTCCTCTTGCTCCCACATACAACCTATGGTAAAATCGGGAGTCCTCTTGCTCCCACATACAACCTATGGTAAAATCGGGAGTCCTCTTGCTCCCACATACAACCTATGGTAAAATCGGGAGTCCTCTTGCTCCCACATACAACCTATGGTAAAATCGGGAGTCCTCTTGCTCCCACATACAACCTATGGTAAAATCGGGAGTCCTCTTGCTCCCACATACAACCTATGGTAAAATCGGGAGTCCTCTTGCTCCCACATACAACCTATGGTAAAATCGGGAGTCCTCTTGCTCCCACATACAACCTATGGTAAAATCGGGAGTCCTCTTGCTCCCACATACAACCTATNCCCCCCCCCCCACCCATTCCCTCCACTAATCCCACCCCGCGACACAGGTGTGTCTCGCTCAAACAAACAGCGGCCCCACGCTACGCTTACATAACGTGTAAGTTTACTGACTACAACAGAGGGATCAGCGGCCCTACATGTTGCAGTGCTGATACAACCTCACTCATTTTGTTCTCTGGGTGGGATTGTGTGTGTGTATTTTTTTTTTGTTGTTTTTTCTTTGCAAATCAACACATTTTCATCAGTCGAGCCCAGGCCACGCCCAGGCCACGCCCAGGCGCGAGGAAAGCTCTTGAGAATATTCCAAGAAATAACCGTGGCAGACGTTGACATTAGAGGAGACTGTGCGGTGGGCAAGTGTGATCGACGGCGTGGGTTCAAACCTGTTCCAGTGGGGATTAAAAAGGGTGGTCCTCCTGGCGGGATGGCGTTCACGGGGTTGCAAAGGGAATACTGAGAAAACGGTAAAAATATATGGAATGTGGGTATTGTGGAATGGGCGTAGATTATCAATGAGTGCTGTGGAAAGGGCATATGGGGTTATCAATAAGTGCTGTGGAAAGGGCGTAGGTTTATCAATGGGCGCTTTGGAAAGGGCGTAGGTTTATCAATGATTGCTGTGGAAAGGGCATATGGGTTTATCAATGAGTGCTGTGGAAAGGGCATATGGGTTTATCAATAAGTGCTGTGGAAAGGGCGTATGTTTATCAATGTGCGCTTTGGAAAGGGCGTAGGTTTATCAATGGGCGCGTTGGAAAGGGCGTAGGTTTATCAATGAGTGCTTAGCAAAGGGCGTAGGTTTATCATTGATTGCTGTAGAAAGGGCGGATGTTTATCAATGTGCGCTTTGTAAAGGGCGTAGGTTTATCAATGGGGGCTTTGTAAAGGGGTTAGGTTTATGGGAAGATTAAGAGTATAAGGGAATGGCCGTTAAAAGCTGTTAGCAGTCAAATGACATAACAGCGTGTTCAGAGTCGTCTATCTTTGCGCTCTGCTTATTTTTTTGTTTACGTTTTACCTCGAACACTTTTGACCTATGCCGACTATGGCCCTCTGACTACTATGACCCTCTGCCTACTATGACCCTCTGCCCAATATGGCCCTCTGCCCACTATTTCCGGGCCCAAAAATTTGGAACACCCTTCCTGTCGCTCTCAGAAACAGCCAGTTACTGGAGTCTCCCAAAACTGATTTCAAGACATATCTATTTTGCACACACCTGCTGGGATGATGTTATCGATCTAGCTATTATCTGGTGGTTGTGCATTGGCCTGTGTTGTTTATGGTTGTTAGATATGTCAGACTTAGAATGGGTATTCTCGCATAGTTGTTCCAATGTTGCATTTTGTATTTCAATGTGGCATGTAATGGATTGTTTTTCATTTCTCTTTTAATGTACTAGACGATGTACCGCGCTTAGAGTCTTTGGGGATGACGCGTGATTTTCAAATTAAATTTATTATTATTACTACTATGACCCTCTGCCCAATATGGCCCTCTGCCCACTACAGACCTCTGCCCTAATCTTGCCATCTGTCCCCTATTTACCTCTGCCATCTACCTCATCCTCCCCCCACCCGCTGTAGAAGTCTGCTCACTATGGCCCTCTCCCCATTATGCCCTCTGGCCAGTATGGCCCTCTGCTAAATCCCCCCACCCCCCGCTGCCCCCCCCCCCTTGTGGACCTTCTGTCCGCTCCTGGCCTCTGCTGACATCAGTAAAACAGACACCGCACCAGCAGCAGGTCGTTCCCAATGCTCCGCAGCGCTCCTAACAATCAGCGCAGACAAATTGGCTTACGTCTGCTCTCGCCGTGTCTCTACAGACAGCAGACGTGAACCCCCCAAAGCCATTATCTGGCAATTATATCGGCCGCTAAAAGCCAGAGTTATTGCCCCCCCCCCCCCCCCTGGCTGGGGGGGGGGGGGGGGATTTTTTTTTTTTTTTTTTTTCTCTCTATGACGTTTGTCAAGGTAAATATGTCTGTGCCGTAACCTAAGAAATGGTTCGGCCGTTTGCCCCCCGCTGGTAGAGGTGAGGTTATTGAATTAGTGAGATGGTTGGACGGTGACTTGCAGATCTCATGAAGAGAATCGATACAGGGCCGCAAGGTTCTGGTTCTGGTAATGTTTCGTTGCTGCATCCATCATGGATTCCATGTACTGGCATCTTTACAAAGGTATATTTGTCAAATGCATTTCCTGCTTTTCACAATTCTTTTTTCAAACCAACTAGAATCAAGAAATTTATACATTTATTCAAAAGTAAATTCTTTTTTAAAAAGTCATTTGAAATGTTATCTTTATTACGGTTAAATTATACTTATTCAATAATTCGGAAGTTCTCGCCTTTAGCTCTTACGGGAAAAAAAAAAAAATAATAATAATATAAATATAAAATTCACATTTGTTTAGGGAAATACAATTAAAGTTTATATTTTCAATACATAATTCAATTAAATCAATGAACAGTTTTATTCAATAAAGAATCACCATGATTCCAATATTTCTCCAACTACGCTGTGTTCAATAGGCGCGCAAAATAAAAAAATCCTAAAAATTAACGGTAATTGGGATTCTTATAAAATGCGTTACTTGAATGCATTTTTTGTTTGGTCAAGTAACTTTAGTCGATGGGAAGTTCACGTATCGCCACCGCCTTTGATGGGCGTGTTATTTATGGTATACAATTTTTAAAAAAAAAGACACCATGAAGGGCGTCAACACCAAAGGGCGTTTTATTGTTAGGTTCTCATTCCCTTAGCGCATGAAGAGCTTCAGTTTTTGTTTAAATGTCTCCATCTTGTTCGTCTTCATTTTGAATCTGTTATGAAGCATTAAACATGGTTGTCCAACAAAGTTACATTGCAAATCCCATCTACATGCATAGGAGCCAAAATGATCAATAAATTGATCGTGGGCCCTTAAGATATAGAAGAAGAAGAAGAAGTTAACAATAAATTATTATTTTTGTTCCAACGCCCAATAAGGGAACGGTTTAGAGCCGGTGCTATCGACCTGGGGGGAAAGAAACCTCTTGGCTCACTTGAGACACAAACAGCATAATGGGGATCTGATAACTATGCACGTTAGACCATGGGGGTACTGATGAAGGTACTGGGGGGAGGACCTGTCAGGTGAACTGGGGGGATGAACTGGTGTGGGGGGGGGGTGGATGGACTGGTGTTGAACTAGGACATGGGCTGTGGGATGAAGTGGGAGGATGAACTGAGAGATTAACTGTGGGAACGGGGGTGAAACTTGGTGCAACTGGAGGAACTTGGAGAAGGAGCTGGGGAAACTGGAGGGATGAACTTGGGGGAGAAACTAGGAAACTGGAGGGAGGAACTTGGGGGAGAAACTAGGAAACTGGAGGGATGAACTTGGGGGAGAAACTAGGAAACTGGAGGGATGAACTTGGGGGAGAAACTAGGAAACTGGAGGGAGGAACTTTGGGGGGAACTGGGAAACTGGAGGGAGGAACTTGGAGGAGGAACTGGGATGCTTGAGGGATGAAATTGGGGAAAGAACTGGGTAACTGGAGGGAGGAACTTGGGGAGGAACGGGAAAACTGGAGAGAGGAACTTGGGGGGGGGGGAGGAACTTTGAAACTGAAGGGAGGAACTGGGAAACTGGGGGAGGAAATGAGTAACTGGGGGGAGGAACTGGGAAATTGAAGGGATGAATTTGGGGGAGGAACTGGGAAACTGGAGAGAGGAACTTGGGGGGGGGGGAGGAACTTTGAAACTGAAGGGAGGAACTGGGAAACTTGGGGAGGAAATGAGTAACTGGAGGGAGGAACTGGGAAATTGAAGGGATGAATTTGGGGGAGGAACTGGGAACTATATTATATAGTAAAACAAAATAATGCGTTCAAAAAGAAATTTGACGCAACATTTTTAACGTGTGAACTGAAAAAAAGATTCGACCAAATTTCTGTTCGATCTAATTTCTGTCGATCAATTTTCCGTCGACGAAATTTCTTTCAAACGAATTCCCGTATACGGGGGTCCAACATTAGAGGACAGCTTCCCCCCCCCCACCCCCACCCCCAAGGAGGGATTATTCCTATCTGATGGGACCTTTCAAACGCTGTCCCCCTGCTTTCTGCAGGACGTCATTGACAGTGTGGACGGCGTCGCCGACAGTCTTGGACGACGTCATTGACAGTGTAGTTGGGCCTGACGCCACAGACGTCACGGACAGTCACGGCCGACGTCACTAACAGTGGACGGCATCAGTGATCTATTTTTAAGCCCAGGCCCAAAGCCACCGGGGAGCAGATGGACGAGATGAGAAGCACACCAGAGTGAGCCGTGCAAAGGGGACTGCGTGGCGTGACGTGGCTGGAGAGACCCCAAAGCAATCGCTTAGCGCAGTCACAATCATTCGTTCAATCTTTGCTTATCATCCAGCATTTTGAAGAGTCGGTCTTTGGTGCGGCTTGGAAGGCCCGCGAACGTGTTGATGTTCCCAAGTAAACACTCTCACCCTGATTTAATCGAGTCTACTAATTTACATAAACAATTCGTCAAGTGGAAATATGCAAGAAAAAAAAAAAAGAAAGAAAGAAAAGATGGGGTGGGTAAAGGGTGGTGGGGTGGGGGGGTAGGGGTGCAACAAAGACATCAGAGTGGATGTGTGTACACGTCATAGTGAGTAAAGAGGGTACACACACATGGTGTCCAGTCACGATGAGCTGAAAGGGAACGAAGTCGATGTACTCACCATATTGGCAGCGAGGGCCTTGAAACCCCGGCGGACAGGAACAGGAAGGGGTGTAGCCGCCATTACACTGTCCGCCATTGTGGCACATGGATTCCCGACAAGGTCCTGAAAACAAAATAATGATATAAAAATTATGTTGACAAGGAGAATTACTTATTTACAAAACCAAAAAAAGGTTAAAATGTTATATTAACACACCTACAACAGACTTCGTCCACAAGGACAGTCCTTATGATGGTGTTCCTGGTCCAACCAGACCGTTTCACGCGGAGTCTCCTTGGCCGTGAGAGCGGAAGCTTCTTAAACCGCTACTGCGTATTCAGGATGGGGTATGTAGAGACCTAAGTTTAGCCAGCACCACTTCTCTACCCTTCGCCGTGTAAGGAAGGATATTGACGTCACCGAGTAAATGTGCTGTGCCACTCTTTAACCCACCCTTCCCTTGATCGGGAAAATGGTGCTTACGTTCGAATGCGTTCTGTGTGTGCTAAAGAATGCTATCAGCGACGCAATTTCTAGAATTTATTTACCAGATCGTTCTACACATGTCGTCTGGTTCAGTACATGACTACTGGCTCTGTGCATGGCTACCGAATCTATACATTGCTGCTGGTTCTATACATGCACTTTCCAATTCTCCTCACTGGGTCGAACACATTATAGAAAATGAGAAAATAACTCTTTTTTTTTTTTTTTAAACGCCCAGATCCGCAAGATATTTTCTTGAACTTAGTGTAAAAAAAAAATATGGCANATATATATATATATTTATATATATATATATTTGGACATTCATCTTCCCGATTTTAACCTGTTATAGGTTAAGTCGATCGCCTTTGACCCCGGAAGTCGTATCTCTATCCTACCCCTCCCGAAGTGTGTCGCTGTGATGCAATGGAAAATCGGCCACCAGGGAGCGCTGATCTACAGCTCAACAGGAAGTCGTGAAAGACGATGACGGGGGCGGCAGCGAGCTGAACCGCTGGCGGTTGTTATCTGATGGCGGACAACAGCTGGAACCAGGGGCAAAACAAACCCCACGTCCGACCAGCCCCCGCCCCGAGGAGGCGAAGATGAAACGAAAGTTTTTTGTTTGGAGACGGAGTGTTCTCTGCGGGAATACCCGGACAGGTTGTAACAGATGATACATTTTGTGTCTTCTTGTTGCGGAGCATCTCGCGAGATAGAAGATTATGCCAGCTGATTGATGCGAGAGGGGCAGGTGGAGAGGTAGCTGCAGAGCGAGGGGGTGGGTGGGGGGGGCACAAAGGTGCGCCTCTGTTTACACGACGTTTGAGTTCTGACAAGCTGGTTGGCAACAGAATTTGATTTGTATCAGAATCCCGCGAATGCAACGGGCAGAGGAAACGCCCATGATCGATTGTCGACAATTCATGAGTGATAATAAACGCGACAATTATTAATTTACAGTTTAAAGCAGACCAGCGCAAAATACGGCCATCATGCGGCCCGCCTGCACCCCTTTTGCGGCCCGCGAAAGAAACGAAATATTCTCTTTTTCTTCATAGCTCCCCCCCCCCCCCCCCCCCCCCCCCCCCGTACTCTTTTCTTTCGGCCCGCTCGAGTTTTTCATAACATTTTGTCAAACATTTTGAGCTGTGCAGGCCTGGTCTAAAGTATTAATTTACCACGCACACTCACACCCTCAGTAGATGCACGCAAACTCACACACACATTCTCTCTCTCTCTCTCTCTGTTTCTCTCTGTGTTTCTTTCTCTCTCTCACACGTGCTCAGACAGTGCTAAGATAGAAGGCGGAGAAGAATAATTAAAGATAGAGCACACACGAAAGAAAGATAATAATACTTAAATTTCATCTGATCCATCTTTAAATGAACTAGGTGACATCATTTAAAATTTCACGGTCACATTGTCAGTGACTTATAGATAGAAACATGTACACTGTTCAATGCGCCTTTGTCCCAGTGTTTCACGCCATGCGCATCGCTGCGACGGTAGAATTACCATTTAGCCGCGCTGCGCACCGCTCAGCGTGTTGTAATGAGAAGCGATGTCTAGTGAAGATTTGGGGATTCCCCGCTGTAACGCAATCTTAAGAACTGCTTCCACCTCCACGCGTGAATGCGCCGGCCCAGCGTTGACTCGATAGCATGGTGTGCTACCAGCACTATAAATGTCAATTTCAAGTGCTTAGGCTAAACATTTATGCACGTAAATACGGTATCTAAAGCGCTTAGCATAAACTTTTATGCACAAATATACGGTATCCCTAAAGTGCTTAGGCTAATCATTTATGAACTTATACACGGTAATTCTTAAGTTCTTAGGCTTAACTTTTATACACGTCTATACGGTATCTAAAGCGCTTAGCCTAAACTTTTATGCACATATATACGGTATCTCGAAAGTGCTTAGGCTAAACATTTCTGAACGTATACACGGTAATTCTTACGTGCTTAGGCTAAATATTTATACACGTACATACGGTATCTAAAGTGCTTAGCCTAAACGTTTATGCACATATATACGGTATCTCTAAAGTGCTCAGGCTAAACATTTATGAACGTATATACGGTAGAAATCTGCCCCGTTAACATGCGCTAAAGCAAGGGTCGACAACACAGAGCCCATATCGTTGGCACGCGGAGGACCAACATATGAAAAATAATACCATAAAAGTGTTTTTTTTTTTTAAATATGTTAGATGTATATTTTGTTTCACTCTGAGTGAAGTAGTGATCCTACTTTTGGCGCAACGATACCACAAGATTAACGAAACCCTGCTATAAGTATCTAACTAAACAAAAGTTTCGTCACAGGATATGTCATCATATGTCGGCAGCTTTCGATACGCTCGACCACGGCATATTGCTCCAGCGTCTGCAACAAACGTTCGGTCTCACTGATACCGTCCTGTGTTGGTTCCGATCGTATCTGACTAATCGGGTGCAGTCAGTTATTTCAAACGGCTTGACTTCGAAGAAATCTAATATCGAATTCGGAGTACCCCAGGGCTCGGTCCTAGGCCCAGTGCTTTTCACGATGTACATTCAGCCACTGGGCGCAGAGATCAGGCAGTTTGACATGTTGTATCACATGTACGCGGACGATACACAACTTCATCAATCCGTGATCCCTTCTCAGTTCCCTCAGCCGCTCAGTATGACACAGAAGACAATGGAGTCGGTTAAGCACTGGATGACGATAAACAAGCTCAAATTAAATGATGATAAGACTGAGCTGCTCCCCATCGTGACCGCTCAGAAGCAAAAATCTGCAAATAACACTACATCCATTACTCTCTCAGGTGTGCGTATTGAGTTAGCTCAAACAGTGCGGTACCTGGGTGTCTACCTAGATGGAAGACTAACTTTTGAAAGTCATTCTTCCTGTCGATCTCAGAAACAACCAGACACTGGAGTCCTTTAAAACCGATTTAAAGACACATCTATTTCGCAAACACCTTCTGGGATGATTGTCAACATTATTTTCCAGTTAATGCATAATGGCTGTGTTGCTTATGGTTGAAATGGCTAGAAAGACTTTGCCATTGTATGCTTGTACTTAGTTTTTGTCGTGTTGCGTTTGTTTTAAATGTGGTAAACTATAGATTTGTTTTTTGTTGACTTTGTACCGCGCTTCGAGCCTTTGGGGATGTAGCGTGTTTTTGAAATGAACTTTATTATTATTTATTATCATTCAGCCGGAAAGAAAAGTTTAGTCTTAGTTTCATGTTAATGCATGCTGAGATTCACAGCTGTCAGAGCATTTTCTCCAGAAAATTTGTCAGTGGAATCTTTCTCCCAAGGATCTGCTGTGTATCTACAATTTAGCTTCAAATGAAAAGAGTTTAACCATTAGGATATGATTTATGTTATCGTTATTTGGAGTCTAGTATGGTTTCTGTTGGAGTCTAGTTTGGTCGTTTTTGGAGTCTAGTATGGTTTCTGTTGGAGTTTAGTATGGTCGTTTTTGGAGTCTATTATGGTTTCTGTTAGAGAATAGTATGATCATTTTTGGAGTCTAGTATGGTTCCTGTTGGAGTCTAGTATGATCATTTTTGGAGTCTATTATGGTTTCTGTTAGAGAATAGTATGATCATTTTTGGAGTCTAGTATGGTTTCTGTTGGAGTCTAGTATGGTTTCTGTTGGAGTCTAGTATGGTTTCTGTTGGAGTCTAGTATGGTCGTTTTTGGAGTCTAGTATGGTTTCTGTTGGAGTCTAGTATGGTTTCTGTTGGAGTCTAGTATGGT
>CAXITT010001143.1:113583-124968 GCA_964033795.1 Lymnaea stagnalis | reverse complement strand
GGGGGGGGGGGAGGAGAGAGCTAGGGATGTGACCACTATTGTATAGCGGAGGGGGGGAGAGGAGAGAGCTGGGGATGGTACTACTGTTGTATAACAGGGGGCTGGGAAAAGTATATCCTGTTAGGGTGTATAGGAAAGGGGGAAGTGGAAAAGTATCTCCTGTGAGGGTTGTGGGAGAAGGAGAACAAGAATTGTATCCCCTTGATGGAGTGCGGGAGAGGGACAACTAGAAATGCACCTCCTGTGAGGGCGTACGAGTTTACAAATGTCTGTGTCTGCCAGGATTTTGGATACCTCCATGTTTAAACCATTACAGTAGTGCTACTGGTTGCTGAGATGGTCAACACAATAGCTCTACGGGTAAATGAAGCAGGTTTATGAAGCACAATGATGGCCTCTACAGTAGTGCTACAGTCTACAGGTTTATGAAGCATAACGATGGCTCCTACAGTAGTGCTACAGGTTCTCCTTAAGCACAAATATGGCCACTACAGCCGTGCTAGAGGTTTATGGAGCACACATACATCAACACCATCTCTTTCGTCAAGATGCTATGAAACAGAGATTTTTTTTAAAAATAACCTAAACGTAAACAAAAATACGAAGGGATCAGAGTCGAACCTACAGGATTACAAATAACACAGAAAGGTGAATATATGGATCGCTCTAAGTTTAAATCGGTCTCAGAAATGATATCACAGCAAAAGTAGCCGCGATTGTTGCATCTCCATTTCTGCAGTGGACAACGGAGGTCCTCAACATTATTCAATGGGTCTGGAGGGAACATCTGACAAAATATCCATAATAGAACCCTAACGATCTCTTCTACCCCCCCCCCCACACCCACCTCCAGCCCCATGTGTCGCAGGACTAACTCGACGGCGTCCAACGCACTCGGGTCACAACCCGGGTGTACTTATCCGGTAATAAATAGATCTAGTACTTCTGCTACAGCAGCCGTTGATGAAACGACCTGCCCGCGTGCTCCTGCTTAACACCCCCTCCCTTCCCCGTTCACTGCCAGATTATGGGACACCACACCGCAGGACAAATGTCAACGTAAACCTAGCATTGGATCTGCGAGTTTTTAAATGTGAGAATGAAGGGGATTAGAGGGGGGGGGGGGGAAAAAAGGGGGGGGGCGCGACACATCGTACGCACGACACAGGTAATGTTATAATATCATGATATAAGAAATGTTATAATATCCTGATATTAGCAATGCTATTATATAATGATATATGCAATGTTGTGATATCATGATACTAAGTATTTTATAACATCATGAAATAGGTAATGTTATGATATCCTGCTTTAGGTAATGTCACAATATCATGAAATACGTAATGTTAAGAAATCCTGTCATCCAACAACATTCAATTCTAATCGAGCCCTCTGTGAAATATCAATGGAGCCTAAAGGATCGCCTGGTCACAGGTTTAAGAATCCCTGACACAAAAAGGGAGGATTTTAAAATGATACTTTGAACCACTCACGCAAAGTTTGTATTTCTTGCTGCAGGCTTTATAGGTCCACCGATACCAGGAGGCGATTCGCTTTCATCTTACATGAGATCATTTAGGGTTTATTTCTTTTTATTTTTATACAATAACACATGGCGTTATTAGCTTCTTTCAATAAGTAGTTTGAGAGAACAACCTCTAGGTTTCAAATGGTGCAACGTGAAGATCTCGAGTTGAAGTTGAAATAATAACCGCTAGTTTCAACGGTACAACGTGAACACCTCGAGTTGAAGTTGACATAATAAACATCCTACTAACGATTAAAGGTTACACTAGAATAAATGACAGTTTTTGGTGCTTTTTTTGTGTCTTTGTTTTTGTTGGATTTATTTCAAAGTGCAACATTTTCTAACACTTGAAAGCACTCCAACCGGTGCGTTCTCAAAAAAAACAAAACAAATCCTTTTATACCTACACTATGATAAACACTTTATATTTGAACACAGTAGACCTCTGCATTTTAATAACATATCTAAGAGATGGGATACGTGTATGCGTACACAATAGTTAACTATCTCAGGAGGACGAGATAACCAACCCAAATGAATGTGTGGTATACCTTCAAACTAGCGTAGCACTACTCACCAGCTGGCAGGAATGGACGGACTCTGCTGTCCTTTGTTTCTTCACAAAATGAAACCTACGAGGTCTACTCTCTCTATATTTACAACCACTAAAACATCACTTACCTATTGACAAAGTTTACTCCGATATCCCCATACTCCTCCAAGGTAAATCCTTTCACTGTAACAGATGCGCGCGATGGTATCACAACGTGTTTTCTCTCTCTCTCCCCTCTACCTATCTCGCGTTCTCTCTCTCTCTCTCTCTCTCTCAGTTATGTCAGGGCCATGGAAACACCACAAACTTATACATTGGCGCCAATTGACAAAGGTACAGGTTTCACTACCTCTCTCCCCCCGTGGTCTACTGTTAAGTCCACACGAGCGACTCACTGTGAAGTCCCCATTACCGTATCGAGCCTCTCTGCCCGCACAAGCACGTGATCCCCCCACCACTCGAGTACCAAAGGGTAAAGCGGACGACGCGCGCGCGCGCGACAGTGCGTGCTTAAAACTCGTGTCACCAAAAAAAATATGTAACTTTAAAAAACATTCGGGAAATGAACAAAATGAGACATTAGAGAAAAGTTAATTATCTTTATAGATAAAAAAAAAATTTAAAAAAAGATTCTAACCCCTCCTGGAATGCACATTACATCAAGTGACGTCACATCATGTTAGTTTTCTGCTGTCAATTAATTTTTTTACTATATATATTTATTTTTAAAGGCCTTTTCAATATTCACCAAATTGTCCGGAAACTATTACCATGTTTCACCTGGGTGGTCAGAGAAATTTTGTCGAGCCTGGCGCACAGGAACTGAGGTCCATAACACCGCTTTCATTTTCGGAAGCAACGTTCGGATAAATATAAAGACTCAAATTCGACTTGAACCAAGCAGCTTTGCTAACGATATCACATATCACAATTGATCTGAATGTCATTAATAGATATATCAAGTAGAGGGAAATCCTCACCGACGCCCAGCGCTGTAGCGAGTTCAAGAAATTGGAGGGAATGAGCCGTGGAAATAAAAGCCAGTAACAAAAAACAGTTTCGTTGTTTAGAATCTTCTTGAGTTTCTGGGTCTGGTTCGCCAGCGTGCACAGCCTGAGCAGGCACAGGTGAGAACGGGGTGGCGCCTCGTCCTTATCGCGGACAGGTGAAGCTGAACTACAAGCAAGGTGACGACAGAAAGCCAGCGAGACCAAGGTTGCCTCCCCCCCCCCTTGAAAACCGTGAGCCGGAAAGTTCCCCCCCGCCACCAAACACCCCCCCCCCCCCCCCCCCCCCCAAAACCACCCACTTTCCACCGGAGGAAACGACAAACCCTCCGTTAATTCTTACACACAGTCGCATGCATGGAAACGAATTTTTTGTTTTTTCTTACATCAGTGGTTCTAGAATTATCACTATCGGAAAACCCCATTAGAATTCCTTGGTATTCGGTGCAGCTCTTTATAAATATATATATATATATATGAATTGAAAAAAAAACACAAAGCTATGAAAGGACGAAGTTGAATTATTTGAAAATATCCACGCGAATAATGTTCACCTATTCCGTGTCAGTTCAAAGTAATCAATCACTCGTTGATGAAATCGAACGGATCTTGTTCATGCACGCAATCGTTACATCCTCTCTATATACAATGTGATAATCCTATAAATATCGTATAAATTAAATTTTTCATTTGCATTAAAGAACCCCCAAGAACAACAGAACAACTGACCCAGTTATTAATAATTAATTCTAGATGATATCAAAGAGACGCGTAAAAGAATAAATCATAAAATAAGCCCTTATTAGCAGAATGATCAAAGTTAAGGCGGTGTCATGTGTTGAAATTTCCATTCTACCATTAAAGCCAATCTATAAACAAAAAAAAGTTATTATGTTCCCGCGTAATGTATGGGATATTTACTAGATTTGGATCTGTGCAACTTCATAATTACTTAGGTTCCCATGCAATGTACGGGATATTTACTAGTTTTAGATCTGTGCAACTTCATAATTACTTAGGTTCCCATGCAATGTACGGGATATTTACTAGTTTTAGATCTGTGCAACTTCATTATTTCTTCGGNAAAAGGGGGGGGGGGGGGGGTTAGTGGGGAAAGAAAAATTTTAAAATCTGCGATGAATGGGAACTGAAATAATCTGACTAAAAAATGGAGTTGTGTGGAGGAGGGGGCGCTTTTGTGAATAACGTATTTACGGCTTGGAGAGGCCTTAGGTCAGCGGTTCTCAACCTTAGGGTCGCGACCCCTTTGGGGGTCGCGGGACCCTTTTCCAGGGGTCGCCTAAGACCATCTGAAAACATATATCCTTACAGCTATGAAGTAGCAACGAAAATAATTGTGTGGCTGGGGGGTCGCCATGACACGATAAACTGTATTAAGGGGTCGCGGCACTAGAAAGGTTGAGAACCACTGCCTTGGGTGCTGCATTAGCATCAACCTGGTGGTTGTAGCCATGATTTGCGATTGGTTGAAGCGCGACGTCTATTCAACAGTTTCCCAGTCACTAAGACGTATGGGGAAACACGTTTTTCCACGTGAAGAAAGGCGACGAGGCCAAGACGAGAGGGGGGGGGGGCGAGGAGATGGATTTGTAGACTTACATTTGTTAAATACAGGACTAAAGAAAGTTTCCCTTTATGTTTGTCGCATCACCCCACCCCCAGAAGATAATTTTTAGGAATAAATTATATAGTGAATCAAGGGAAATCGCTACATTCTACAAGTTCACATGAAGTAAATCTAGGGAAATACTACATTCTAAAAGTTCACATAAAGTAAATCAAGGGAGATAGCTACATTCTAAATTGGTCAAATTTAATAATAACTACCTCAAATCGGTTGTCTTCCTCTTATTAATCCCCCCCCCCCCCGGTACTTTTTGCCACAATATTTCAAACTTCTGACGACCACATAGGGCTGACTAGCATCTTATCTTACCCTCATATTTGATGGTAGCGATTATCGTTGAGATTTAACGAAATCCTTATTGGCGTTTCACAGATGTTTCGTTACTGTTTCTATCAGAAATATTTCATCTCTATCCTATGAAAGCGTACGTGCTTTGTTTTTTTAAAAAGAGATTAAAAAAAAATATTTGTTGTTGTTGTTGAGATTGGAAATGTTGTCATGGATACGAAATAATTAGGTTTTGTGAGCATGGGATGATCTGGCCCCCATACCAGGCGCCTGTGACTGTGGTAGACTACTGAAGTCCTCTGGTACCTTGCATTAAACAATTATTTTATATTTATAATCATGCGTTTCGATTACACTCCTCCACACACACCTCTTCCCTAAACAATTTTCACCACACATTTCCTATTAATTATCACCTCCTAACAAGTGTCACCTTACACCCACCACCTTTTCCTATCAATGTTCACCCCCCCCCCCTTACCCCTCTCCTCTATATAATGATGAGTTCTTGAAGGGAAACCACGTTTCCACACGAACTACCTTTACTTCTACTTCTTCTTCTTTTCTTTTTTTTTTTAAGGCCCACATCTTATAGGGCAAGGGTTCTTAAGCAGAGAGGCCCATACCTCTTGGGGTGAAGGGGTAGAATCGGGAAGTGCGCAAAGTCCCAGAAAAATCATTTTTTATTTTTTTTTGCATTTTTATTAAAATCTGTATATTTGGGAAATATGAATGAAATCGAGAGGGATTCAGCATAGAAAAAAGAAGTAATAAGTTAAGAACCCCTGTCTTGGTAAATTTAATTACAGCTGCCAGTACATATCAGCTTTAACCAGATGCTATTGAGCTCCTCCATGGGTCCGGAGTTTTACTTAAATACTGCTTCAATTTGAATGCAGGCCATTTTGTTAATTACGGTCCACTAAACTGTTCGTATTATCAAAATCTTTTTTAAAAAAATAAGTATGGACCCAGGAAGAACAAAAACCCACTTGAACTGTCAGCACATTATAATTATACAAGATAAAGATCACTGTCGAACAAAAGTGTTGCTGTTATTAGCGTCACACAAGGGAAATTGTGCCATCAAGATAGTGCAGAGTTTTGTGCCATCAAGATAGTGCAGAGTTTTGTGCCATCAAGATAGTGCAGAGTTTTGTGCCATCAAGATAGTGCAGAGTTTTGTGCCATCAAGATAGTGCAGAGTTTTGTGCCATCAAGATAGTGCAGAGTTTTGTGCCATCAAGATAGTGCAGAGTTTTGTGCCATCAAGATAGTGCAGAGTTTTGTGCCATCAAGATAGTGCAGAGTTTTGGGATAGTTTAAACAAAACTACCTTCTCCACTTTTAATTTTCATATTAAAAAAGAGCGCGGGTTCCAGGCTTGGTGATTTTGGTGGTGGAGAGTAGGGGAAGACTGGAGGGAATAAGAGTGGAGAAGAGAGAGAGAGATATATATACAGAGACACACAGACAGAAAGAGGGATAGCGAGATAGCCAGAAAGAGAGAGAGAGAGAGACAGAAAGAGAAACAGAGAGAGAGAGACAGAAAGAGAAACAGAGAGAGAGAGAAACAGAAAGAGACAGAGAGAGAGACAGAAAGAGAGACAGAGAGAGCGAGAGAGACAGAAAGAGACAGAAAGAGACAGAAAGAGACAGAGAGAGAGACAGAAAGAGAGACAGAGAGAGAGAGCGAGAGAGACAGAAAGAGACAGAAAGAGAAAGAGACAGAGAGAGAGAGAGAGAGAGAGAGAGAGAGAGAGAGAGAGAGAGAGAGAGAGGCGGTGTAAAGTGTGGGCGGTGTAAGTGGAAGTGCGCTCTTATGAAACTTCCATGTATCAAATTCAATCATAGATAATCAGTGGCGTAGTGAGAGAGAGAGAGAGAGAGAGAGAGAGAGAGAGAGAGAGAGAGAGAGAGAGAAAGAGAGAGAGAGAGAGAGAGAGAGAGAGAGAGAGAGAGAGAGAGAGAGAGAGAGAGAGAGAGAGAGAGAGAGAGGCGGTGTAAAGTTTGGGCGGTGTAAGTGGAAGTGCGTTCTTATGAAACTTCCATGTATCAAATTCAATCATTGATAATCAGTGGCGTAGCTTTGGGACAAGTGCCACCCCAGGGTGAGCCAAGATGTTCTGCCACCCCTACCCTTAAAAAAAACCCACAAAGAAACCGCTGCTGATGGCTAAAAATTCCGCCCTTCAAAACATGACACCAACAAAAAAATACAGTGCCACCTGGGACCGACCAGCCTTACAGCGCCACTGTTGCTGATGATAACATTGGATTTGGTGTTATTTTTGTCAACGTCTCAGTTCGGAGAAGAGTTCATTCAGATCTTAAAATATGCACAGCTTGCATCGAAGTGGCTGTATGTGTACACATATCACAGCGTCTTTAAGTATGTGTCTCCATCTCAAACCACGGGAATGGATGCACGAGGACAGAACTAATTAATGTCCCACCAAAAATGAGAAGAAAGAAACAAGGATCGCTTTACACAGCTACACAAAGCAATTCAATATCTCAATGAAATTTCAAACACAAGGATCAAAGCTGTGGCTGTTACAGTGTAGGTCGGTATACATAATAAAACTAAAACTTCTTTATAATAATAATAATAAAGTTTATTCCAAAAACACGCCTCATCCCCAAAGGCTCGAAAGTCAAAGTAAAAAAAAAAAATCTATAATTTACCACATTTAAAACAAAGGCAACACTACAAACCTAATTACAAGCATATACAAACACAAACAACCCATGACAACCAAGTTTTCTGTATAAATCCGTAATATGCAATTTTAATTATTTTCTCCATGAATATTGTAACGTTTCACCCGCTCCTACACCGCTGTTTTAGTTCACCATTTGAGAAAAACAAAAGAAACTATTACGCACTGGACGCCAGAACATTTTTAAACAGTCTCATTTAGCGCAGTTATCTGGAATTTTATTTCGTGAAATCAGTGGCATCGTGTTTCCTGCATCTTCCACTTGAACTTAAATATCAAGAAAAACTTATTTTGGTGTGTGTGTGTGGGGAAAAAAAAGTGACAGAATGTGTTTTCTTCTGCAACGAGTATTTGACCCAAGTTTTAGCTTTAAAGGTTGACGGGAAGTGCTTCAAGTAGCTGTCCGAAAATTTTGCCATCTAGCCAGAAACACACGAACAAAGGCGACGTTAATATAAAGGATTTAACAATAAGAACGAGTAGCCACTTTTTGATGCCATCAACTGAAATAAATGGCTAAAACCCTGTCAGGGGCTCGAACAAAACCATGCAAAGTATAGCCTACTTGTTCGGCTAACAACAACAATGCTAACGCTAGCCGCTAGATATCGCTGATTGACATAACTTGAAAACAGTTTGATAAAACCCCGACGGATGCTAAATAAAAAAAACAAAACAATATTCTAATTCTAATTAGCAACAAACAGCGACAATACTAAAAATCGCTGATTGTTCAATGCAAAGAGTTTCTTCATATTTTTACAGGAAGTGAGCTGTCAGCTTGCACTGTGTTGTTCAACACGGAGGCGGCTGGTTACCAGCTGTGGCACCGGCTACTCAAGTCTCGGTACGACGAGCTGTCAGCCGGGACTCCTTTCAGAGAGTCCCTCTAACTAACCGTAATGCGCGAGATACGGTCCCCCTGTCTTACCAGAGGCCGGTCACGTGACGCGACCTCTCCCTCAGACAATTGAAAGTGGTAGACTTAGCAACAGCTTGGGTCGAGAGGTTGGGGGGGGGGACGCACAAAGAAAAGGGGGCGGTGAAGGTGAAATATTAATGATGGCTTGGATTTTGTGATCAGTGAGGTGGCGTCATGGTTGGGAAAAGTGCGTCGGTGGTGGTGGAGGTAGGGGGTTCCTACTGAATGATACACGTATCTGGGTCATGCGATCGTGTGTGTGTATGAGTGTGTGGGGTGGGAGGGGTAACAATTTTCCGGATAAGATAAAGATACAGACTAGGGCAGTGAGGTAGCTAGGGTTACTGCAACCCGCGGCGTGTAGTTAATATTCCCACACCCTTCAAAAGAACAACAAACAAACAATGGATTTTTCCGAAAGTGCCGAACCTCCATATATATTTTTTTTAAGTGTCGCATGGTGCGAGATTGCCTCCCCTGCACCCCACCCCCTCTTTCTACGCCGTTGATTCATAACGGATCTTAGTAACTTGGGGGCGTTTAGTCAATGAGTCACAGCCTGGATCTGTTAAGGGAGGCATGTTGTGAGGGCCTCAAGCCTTCAAACCCCTAGTGCATGATTTCCTCATCAACACCAGTAACAAAAACATTGCAAATCCCATCTACATACATAGGAGCCAAAATGATCAATAAATTGATCGTGGGCCCTTAAGATATAGAAGAAGAAGATGGTTTTAATTTTTAATTTTTTTTTAAAAATTGTATTTATTTTTTTATTTTTTTTATTTTTTGAGGTAGTTAAAAATTGTCTGAAATGTCAGACGCACCTTCGTCGACATGCAAGAGAAATATGCCAGGATTTTGTTACACTCATTGTGTAAGTCAGTCTTGCTACAGCAGCAGGGCAAAGATGCACCGTCTTAACGTCAACACTGCTGGCATTAAATCGCTGGCTAAATGATTTGAATTTGCTGAGAAAACTGAGCTGAACCATTACGACACAACCTCGGTCACCACCACAACAACACAGCTATTATTGACACCCTACACCATAACGGCTGACTCAACAATGACAACTAAAGGTCGGCGTCTAGCTATCTACTACGGAGCTGACTCCTAACACCCTATTCCTGTCTCGTGTATGATTAGTTGTATGCCTAGACTTGTAACTATGGATATTGTGACCAAATGACAGTGCCAAAAAAAATAATAGTGCGTCTTACAGGGGCGTGGCTAGGGTTGGTGCCACCCACAAGCTTCATTTGCTTTACAGCCTTCCACAACAAAAACTGCTGTTGGCCAAAAATTTCGAAAAAAAAAAAAAAAAAAAAAGGGTGACCCCCCCCCCCCCACCTCCTCCCTACGTCGCGGAGATATTTGTATTCTGTTTGTTGTTTTTGCCTATGATAACCACCACTACGTCACCATCACGTCCTGACCCTTGCAGACTTGAGCTCTAAACACAACACAGGTAAGTGTATTCCAGATAACCTCGTCTCCCGCAGCACCTGTCGCCCTCCTATAGAGATACACTCGGTCCCCAAAACTCCTAAAAGTCGTTATAGACCGATCTGCCCAGGTAATGGGCGCAACACAAGTCTGCGCATTGAAACTATGATCTAGCCAAACCTTTACCGCCTTCCCACACGCCCCACCCCCCACACACCCCTCTCCTAGCCGTCTTTAATAACAAACTATTTTGTCAGCCTATCCGGATCCACTCTTCCGTTTCCGGTCATTAGCGACCAGGTCAGTGGATAGCATTAATGAAATTTTACTTCAAATGTACAACACAACTACACGCCGACACGCGCACAAACGATAAAATATAAAATAATCCATGCATGAAATGTGGGACACTCTGCTCTTGTGTTAAAGCCCCCGGCTCCACTTGTGACAATCCGCTACAGCTCCCGGCTCCAGCTGTGACAATCCGCTACAGCTCCCGGCTACAGATGTGACAATCCAACCCCGTGCTTACAGCCCCCGGCTACAGATGTGACAATCCGCCCCCGGTTACAGATGTGACAATCCGCCCCCGGCTACAGATGTGACAATCCACCCTCGTGGTACAGGCACCGGCTACAGCTGGAACAATCCGCCCTCGTGTTAAAGCCCCCGGCTACAGCTGTGAGAATCCGCCCTCGTGTTTACACCCGATACGAACAAACGAGACGTAACACGTTAACCCGAGTAATTCTAACAAGATCAAGAATAGCAAACTACAACATCGGACATCACGCAAGGTCATCGTGACCGTTGCTACATTTTTTATTATATACATTTTTTTTTAATCTTCAGAAAATGATACATTTTTATCAAGAATTGTAATTTCAAATAAAATCATTTCATAACAACGAGTTTTAGTTCATGGCCGTCTTGATCGCATCATTTCATAACAACGAGTTTTATTTCATGGCCGTCTTGATCTCATTCACTGTCTTTTAAACAATTTTTTAAAATCTTCCCCCACGGTTGAAATCGCTGAGACATAAACCTTAGTAAACATTTCTAATGTGAAATAAAAAGTCGCCCACTCTCTTGAAGGAAGATCATTTCCACGTACACCTTACAATATAAACACAGGCCTGAACACAGCAGGATACTAATGGAAACAAAAACAGATTTCTCTCTATTTTTCTTTTAAAGATCCGAAATATAAATTGAAAAAAAAAAATAATGAAAAAAAAACCAAAAAAAAAAAAAAAAAAAA
>CAXITT010001143.1:95813-107392 GCA_964033795.1 Lymnaea stagnalis | reverse complement strand
AAAAACTATAAATTCCCCCCCCCCCCCCCCCCGGGGAAAATTTCAGAAATAATCACTTCACTCGAGGTCCAAATAAAAAGAATCAAAACATGGATGTTGTTTTTAATTAGTTATATAATATTATTTCATTCAGTTAATGACATCCAGTTGCAGTTCCTCTGGGCAACTGGCCACATCTGTTTCAAAAGGGTTTTGAAAAAGTCTCACTTCTTCTGCCTTTAAATCCAAGTCAGAAAACCGCTGCTGAAAATGCAGCTGGGGGTCTTTGATGATCCTGCATACAAAAGACGTGGGGAACTCCGCTGTTGCTTCAGCCATGAAGACCGTCCACAGCTACAAGAGCGTAAAGTTGTTGGCATGTACTTGTTCCAAAAACAAGACGAGTTTGGGTCTGAAGGCCTTTAAAAGGTGTATAGATCGTGTGTTATGTTCATGTCTTCAACAACACTCCTAACGAACACACGCAGTTGAGAGGTGGAAAAGCTGCCAGCGATTCATCCGTTGCAAATAAAAAATGGTGAAACTTGCATTTTTCGATATTTGAGTCACAATGTTTTCACCCATGTCTGCAACACGGCGGGCAAAGTCCCGCCACTACATGTCATTTCATTGACTGTGACCGAAAGTAGAAAAACTAAGCAGCGAATAAGGTTTTGCAAAGTAATGATCGGCTGGAAAACATAACGCACTACTGGGCGCATCTATTTTAATTCGGTAAAAAACATAACGTCCACGTAAGCGGCGTCTGATCTTGTCAGGATACACGTACTTTTGAGTAATTTTTTATTCCGTTTACAAAAGGTCTCCGCGGGCCGCATGCGAGTGCCTCGCGGGCCGTAGTTTGGAGACCCCTGCTCTAGAGCAGGCCTGCACAACTCAAAATGTAAAGCGGGCCGTAATACTTTATGAAAAAACTTGTGCGGGCCGTAAGATTATAGGACAGTGGCTAAAGCTATTAAGAAAATAATAATTATAAAGAATAGTTCGTTACTTCGCGGGCCGGAAAGTGGGTGCTGGCGGGCCGTATGTTGTGCAGGCCTGTTCTAGACCAGTGGTCGGCAAACTCATTAGTCAAAAAAGCCAAAAATTAGAAGCAGGGCGATTAAAAAAATTTTAGAGCCGAATTTCATTTCAAGAACCTGCCAAGAACCATGTTTTTCGGCGTCAAAACCGATTTATGGCCGACTGGCCGAGCCACAACAACTGTTGTACAGCAAAGACCGTTATTTGTTCAAAACATGGTTTTGAAAATAGGTTTGGGTTTACAACAGATGATAAGACCTGAAAGTAAACGTGCTCTATAATTTGACCACTTGAAGGCTGATACACAATTGGGGTCAAACGATGGCACTACATAGAACACAACGGGGGTCAAACGAAAACCAACGGGGGTCACACAACGGCGGTTAAATAACGGCACTACATAGTACACAACTGGGGGGGGGGGGCGTGCGGGGGNTGACGTACGTACTACTGCTAGCGAGCAACAAGTCAAGATGTCGACCAATTGATTTTTGATTGATCGAGACGGGACAGAGGGTCGGGCGCTAATCCGAGAGAGGGTTCTGTCGGTTTTTTTTTTGTTTTTTTACCGTCCGTTTATGGTTGGGGGGGGGGGCCTCTCGTCATTAGATCAGTGGTCATCGGACATTTCTAAAGAGATTCGAAAATAATCACAGATACAAGATCCCTATTACTTTTTTCAAAATAAAAAGAAATAAATAAGCCAATCTCAGATCCCATGACACGTACATTGATTTCAATTCCGCTGGTCAAAAAGGAAAGGTCATCCGCGCCCAACCCCCCTCCCCCCAAAACACATTTTCAAAAAGGTCCTTCACTTTCACTGGCATCTTAAGTCATCCTGCCCTGGGCCCTGGGGTCAATTGCAAACAAAGGTGATGCTCGAAGTTTTAACTTTGGTTTTGTCCCTCTGCCCGCTTCTTTACCCCCGCCTTCCCCCCACACATTGTTCTATATCACACACCCACTTACTCTCAAATGGTGCCTTTAAAAGAAATTTAAATAAATAGGGTCGTTGTAGAAATATTTAAAATGGCGTTGTGTGAGATTTAAAATATATATATTTTGAGGTGTAAAATTTGTCTATATTGAGGTGTAAAATATATCTATATTGAGGTGTAAAATATATCTATTTTGAGGTGTAAAATATATCTATATTGAGGTGTTAAATATATCTATATTGAGGCGTAAAATATTTTTGAGGTGTAAATTATGTCTTTATTGAGGTGTAAAAATCTCTATTTTGAGGTGTAAAATATGTCTATATTGAGGTGTAAAATATGTCTATATTGAGGTGTAAAATATATCTATATTGAGGTGTAAAATATGTCTATATTGAGGTGTAAAATATATCTTTATTGAGGTGTAAAATATATATTTTTGGATGTGTAAAATATATCTATATTGAGGTGTAAAATATATCTATATTGAGGTGTAAAATATATCTATATTGAGGTGCAAAATATATCTTTATTGAGGTGTAAAATATATCTATATTGAGGTGTAAAATATATCTATATTGAGGTGTAAAATAGATCTATATATTTAGTTTAAAATATATCTATGTTGAGGTGTAAAATATATCAATATTTCGGAGGCTAGATGTTTAGTTATTACGTGAAGTTGTCGAAAAGTGACGTCATAAAGACTTCATTTTTAAAAAAAATAAATGAAATCGGCCTACTAAATATCGTGCAATAATATCTCTACGATTATGTTAGGTCCAATCTGCCATGGGCGGTGACAAACAAAAGCTGCGCCCGGCACAAATCCTGCATTTAGGCGAACTTTTACTTTTTGTATTATATCAATTCATAATTAAATACAGGGGAGACGCATGAAATTTGAGGTTACACCGCCCCCCCCCCCTCTGTTCAAATCGAGTGACAGCAAACTATCTATCTATAACTAAGGGTTGAAATGCCCGACCATCACGTGACGTCTCTAGGACGTGATGCTGGATAATGACGTCCAAAATATGTTCATGTCGTGTAAGTGGCCTGCGCACACACCATCAGAAATGCTTATATTTGTAGAAGAGTATGTTGTTTTAGCAAGCCTGCTTATAAAATGTGATCAATAGTATTTATACCCCCCCCCCATTTTCCCACACACACGACGGCACTATCCTACAGGACAGGGGACGGAAACTAAGTCATGTGTGCCAGGCACGGCATGAAGAGCGCTTTACAAGGGGGCGGGAAAGACCAAACATGAAAAATGGCTGTACATACCAACCTAACTATAGATGCGGTCGTATAAATATGATGTACATACCAACTTAACTATAGATGCAGTCTTATAAATATGATAATGTCCAGGCTTAGGTTGCTGGTACGTTGATTGCATTACACAAAATCTGGCTGTGTCAAAATATTACCAAAAAAGCAGCCGAGTCCTAGTTATAGGACATCACATGGGTAGACGTTTGGTCACTGGACTTTTGGCCTGCGTGTTTTGTGGATATGTGTTTTATTGTTCATTTCATGCCCTGGGATGTGACCTTGCAACGAGATGTATCCGTGCAACGAGATGTGTCCGTGCAACGAGATGTGTCCGTGCAACGAGATGTGACCGTGCAACGAGATGTGTCCGTGCAGTGAAATGTGTCCGTGCAGTGAAGTGTGTCCGTGCAGTGAAATGTGTCCGTGCAAATGAAATGTGTCCGTGCAGTGAAATGTGTCCGTGCAACGAGATGTGTCCGTGCAACAAGATGTGTCCGTGCAACGAGATGTGACCGTGCAACGAGATGTGTCCGTGCAGTGAAATGTGTCCGTGCAACGAAATGTGTCCGTGCAGTGAAATGTGTCCGTGCAACGAGATGTGTCCGTGCAACGAGATGTGTCCGTGCAACGAGATGTGTCCGTGCAACGAGATGTGTCCGTGCAGTGCGATGTTTCCGTGCAGTGAGTTGTGTCCATGCAGTGAGTTGTGTCCGGGCAATGAGATGAGTCCGTGCAACGAGATGTATCCGTGCAGTGAGTTATGTCCGTCCAGCGAGATGTGTCCAAGCGGTGAGATGTGTCCGTCCAGCGAGATGTTTCCGTGCAGTGAGATGTGTCCGAGCACTTGACGGGCACATACGAACACGATTAAACATTGCACCAAGTGCGACAGTTCGTATTATTGAACGTGATAGAGCATCGGATGTTAGATGTCGCATATCATGATTACAACACGGATGTACATGTCAAGGTCGAAAACCAGGCGATAGAGCGATACAGAGAAAAGATTCCAATAAAAAGGTTTTTAAAAAGATAAAAATTGATGTCTACAGAACTCATCAGTGCCTTCAAATCCCAAACAGGATATTTATAGGCATAAATAGGAGATAGCACCCGGAGATTTTTTGTATAAACTTCTCGTGTATAATCATAAAATCCAGACGAAATATTAAACGCATATCGATTTCTCTCTCACCCCCCATCTTTTTATTTTATTTTTTAAATCCTTCTTTCTTCCTCTCTCTCTCTCCCCCCACCCTCACCTGTTATTAGAAGTTATCATGACAAAATAAATCAATGTCTGGCACATCTTCTAGTCTTACCACTACGTGGGGCGCACGTACCATAAAAAAATGGGAAAAGGGCGGGGGGGGGGGGGTGGCGGTTGGAATATTTGTCTCTTAGGCAATGTATTTACATTTTTGTTAAGAACAGGGGGGGGGATCGGGTTGTTGGGAGGTCGAGGACAATATTAGACAGCATTGGGGCTACATTTAAACATCTTTGGAGTGGGGAGCAGGTCATATACAGAAATGAAGTTGGACGAACTGCTTTTAAGGCGTTCAATTAAGATATTTGGAACATGTTCTAATCATATGCAGCGTTAAAAGATGTATTTAAAAAAAATGATGGTCACTTTAGGGCCATTTCTGCCATGTGTTTAGAAAATGAACCGACAACTCACCGGAAGGGGCCAGGTTCTTAACTCCAAAAATGTGAGAGCAATCTGGACACTGGAGCCACGTGTTTCCTATTTAAAAAGGAGAAAAAAAAAAAAAACATAAACGCCTGTCCACAATGTATATGTCTATTTCCATGTTTTTTTTCATATGTGTGTTCATGTACATATGTTTGTCCGTGTACATTTACACAGTATGTCCATGTACACTTGTGTAGGCTCATAAGTGTGTTCATGCCTTTATGCGTATGTTCAAGTGCATGTTAATATGTGTGCTTCCAAATGTATGTTACATTCTTTGTTCATGCATAATTTATTTTCCTCAGCAGCTCTGGCGAGGTGTCACCAAAAGCCGATTCAAGAGTTGACACCACGTGACCGGCCAAGATTAAAACACGAGTTGGAGAGTAATCGAACATGCCCATGTTCCCACGTGACCAAAGTCGTAAGTAAGCTGCCGGCTTTAAAAGCTGTCGTCTTTACCCCTTGAAATGTAGCAGCCGGAATAAATCCCATTGCAGTTAAAAGTAAAACTTCACCGCATCCAAGTCTTAATTGACAAAGGAATTCGTGCATACTAAGAAATGTCTGGTGTAGCCCAAACTTGTAAGTGCCGGGCTTGGTAGTGCAGATTAGAAACACAGGCCGAGCTTACTAAGAGTCTCCGTGAGGTTGTTTTTTTTTTGCGTTTCAGACCTTTTCTTTTACAAATGTCTTGGCGGCACGAGTTAGTATTTTTATTATTATCTATATCAGCGGTTCTCAACCTGTGGGTCGCGACCCCTTCGGGGTCGAACGACCCTTACACAGGATTCGCCTAAGGCCATCGGAAAACACATCTTTATGAAGTAGCAAAGAAATAATTTAAGGTTGGGTGGTTACCACAGAACTTGGAATTGTATTGAAGGGTCGCAGCATTAGGACGGTTGAGAACCACATATCTATATCATTATTTATTCTGTAATTTATATTATTATTAATACTTTTATCTATAGTATTATGTATGTTATTATCTATGTCATTATTATTTTTACTAGCTATATTGCCCGTCAAACCATGGCGGTCGCAATTTGTGAAATTCCCATCTGCTCAAGTTATTTGACACAACATGCATTCAAGTATAGCGCACTTTAAAAAAGATCCACAAACACCAACAGATGTCGTACGCCAAGCAAGGGCGGTCGCAATACGCAAAACTTCACATCTAAAGTTTATCTCCGTAAAACAAAAGACAATATTGCGCCCAAACGCAATTGTGTTATTTTCACGAATCACATTTAGCGCAGTTATCGGGAATTTTATTTAGTGAAATCGGCGCATCTGGTGGAGTTAACGACATTGGTACATAGAGAATTAATTATTTTGATTATGATGATTATTATCAATGTTGGAGATGGAGAATTGAAATTTCCAGTACATTTTTGTCTTTGTTTGAACAAAGCACAAGTCACAGTTAATGTACTTATTAATGGAAAGAGAGAGAAATAAAGAAGGGGGGGGGTACAAAAGAAAAATAGGGCAACAAAACCCTTTCAGTATGTTTTTTTTCTTCCCTTGCTTCTGAACGTCTGCTCGTGCTGGCAGATAAATGGAGGACGAGGTCACGAGGGACCCCAGCAACATGTTACCCTTCAAAACAAGGAAATCAGAAGGGGATCGGGGGGGGGCGAGGAGAGGGCGCTACCAGGGAACACCGAGATTATTGGTTTCGTTTATTCGTTGAAAAAACAAAAAAAAAAAAAAAAAAAACAACAAAAAAAAATACAAAAAAATACACCCCTATTGCAATCCCATCCCACACAACACACGCACAGATACTTAAGTTAACATGCACAGATACTTAAGTTAACATGCACAGATACTTATGTTAACACGCACAGATACTTAAGTTAACATGCACAGATACTTAAGTTAACATGCACAGATACTTATGTTAACACGCACCGAACTTGTGTATCATTCTTGAGCCATTTCCGACATAATTTTTGAGTTGTGAATGACAACATTTGTAAAAAGCCTTAACAATCTATAATAATAATATTAGTATTAATTCCCGAGTGGATCTTGTCCAACCCGGCTCTCACTGCGCATAGAGATGCGCTCTCATTCGCCACTTCACACGTCGTTCGCATCAAAAGCACACAAAAGAACGCATTCGTTATCCATCGCCCATTAGAAACCTTACAAGCCGTGCCCTCATTAAAAAAAGAAAGGCAAATGAAGGTCAATAAAACCACCGTGGACACATGGAGTTCCATCTGGAATTATTAGACATTATGAGATTATGCGCAACTTCCCGTATTTTACGCGTACTACGTGGTTGCGCTGTCCCAGCTGGTAATATATATATATTTTTTTTTTCTGTTCTAAATCATTAAATTGTATAAGAAAAAGAAAGCAGATCTACAAAGTTATATAAGTTATATATATATATATATATATANATATATATATTTATATATTTATATATTTATATATATATATATATATATATTTATATATTTATATATATATTAATGAAATAAATTTTTGAAAGTGAGATTCTTAAAAAAGGCAAGACAATGTTTTTGCTTAGCTTCATATTTTATTTATCAACCAGTATTACTGTGTTGTGTTGGGAAGAGGTGGTCTTTATTCTCCCATCTAAACAATGGTATTGTGGATGAGGGTGCCAATCAAACTCTTTGACAGCTTTGAACTCATACGTGGGTTCATATTCTGGAATGGGTTTATAGATCCCAGTGAGACCGACTATCGTGAAGTACCAGGCGAAATGGCTAGCAAACTGATGTACAGCAAACAGCTGTGGTAAATTGATGATACAGGAAACAGCCACGTTAAATAGATATGTTGCAAACAGCAACGGTAAATTGATATACAGCAAACAGCCGCGGTAAATTGATGATACAGCTTCGAGCCACGCGACAACACGCCGGCGATAATTCTAGTGTGAACACCCCCTCTGATTTACTCAGCGCCACCAAACACGAGAGGGCGGCATTAAAGACTTATGTTTTCCATATCCGCCCTCGGCACCAAATCCATTTAAAGAGGGGCGATAATGGACACGTGAGCATGAATGGTGGACCCACAAATCAAAGGGAAATCCCGCAACGTCTCTCAGGGAAACGAGAGTACGGTATCCGAGGTTCGTGAAATGATCCACTGATACCGGGTCTAAAAAAACAAACGATACTACGAAGGCACTAGTGGTAGGATAGAACGAAAGAAACAGAATGATGCACATCTTGAATCCTTCAAGAATAGTACACATTACGACTCCTTCAAGAATAGTACACACAACGACTCCTTCAAGAATAGTACACACAACGACTCCTTCAAGAATAGTACACACAACGACTCCTTCAAGAATAGTACACACAACGACTCCTTCAAGAATAGTACACACAACGACTCCTTCAAGAATAGTACACACAACGACTCCTTCAAGAATAGTACACACAACGACTCCTTCAAGAATAGAACAATCAACGACTCCTTCAAGAATAGTACACACAACGACTCCTTCAAGAATAGTACACATTACGACTCCTTCAAGAATAGTACACAAAACGACTCTTTCAAGAATAGTACACACAACGACTCCTTCAAGAATAGTATACACAACGACTCCTTCAAGGATAGTACACATTACGACTCCTCCAAGAATAGTACATATATCGACTCCTTCAAGGAATCAAAAGCATTAAATAGAGACAAATAGATTTTTTAGGTCTTTCGGAGAACCAAAAACAAATAAATAAGAAGAGAGAATTAGGCAAAAACACCACCACCAACAACAAAATCGTCACTAACACGTAAACAACATCAAAATTAACAACAACATCAACAACTACATCGTCAACAACATCAAAATTAACAACAACATCAACAACATATGGTTTCTTTTTCCCACAGTTTCATTAACGGGCATCAAGATGTTAAGTGATAAGTGGATCATTTGAATAGGCGATTGAGGTGTGATGTATGCTTCACATCTGGACCCTAGGAGTACATGGTTATAGGCACGTGTTTCACATCTGGACCCTATAAGTACATGATTATTGGGGCATGCTTCAGATCTGGACCCTACAAGTACATGATTAAAGGGACATGCTTCACATCTGGACCCTACAAGTACATGATTAAAGGGACATGCTTCACATCTGGACCCTATTAGTACATGGTTATAGGGACATGTTTCACATCTGGACCATACAAGTACATGATTATAGGGACGTGTTTCACATCTGGACCCTATAAGTACATGATTATAGGGGCATGCTTCACATCTGGACCCTACAAGTACATGATTATAGGAACATGCTTCACATCTGGACCCTACAAGTACATGATTATAGGGGCATGCTTCACATCTGGACCCTACAAGTACATGATTATAGGGACATGTTTCACATCTGGTCTCTATAAGTATATGATTCTAGGAACATGCTTCACATATGGACCCTATAAGTACATGATTATTGGGACATGCTTCACATCTGGACCATATAATTACATGATTATAGGGGTGATGATGGATGATGATAGTGAAGCTTGTTAGCGTTAGAATAACAAGATATAGTTGGTACAAGACTGCAGTCAGAGACAGTTGTTAGTAACGGGTACTATCAGTAGCAGTTGTTTTTACTATCAGAGATAGTTGTTGGTATTATATAAGACAGTTGGTACTTAAGATGGGGGTGGTATATCCAAGACAGATTTTGGTACTATCCGGGACTTATTTTGGTTACTATCTGAGACAGATTTTTAGTAATATCTGAGACAGATTTTGGGACTTCATGAGACAGATTTTGGTACTATCTGAGACAGATTTTTAGTAATATCTGAGACAGATTTTGAGACCATGAGACAGATTTTGGTACTATCTGAGACAGATTTTAGTAATATCTGAGACAGATTTTTAGTAATATCTGAGACAGATTTTGGGACTTCATGAGACAGATTTTGGTACTATCTGAGACAGATTTTAGTAATATCTGAGACAGATTTCGGGACTTCATGAGACAGATTTTGGTACTATCTGAGACATATTTTAGTTATATCTGAGACAGATTTTGGGGCTTCATGAGACAGATTTTGGGACTTCATGAGACAGATTTTGGGAATATCTGAGACAGATTTTACTTACTTAATGACTTTTTTTCTTCCTTTTTTTCCAACACACCAGATTTCTGGGACTTCGGACAAACTAAGTAGCGGGCAGAACTCCTTTAAGCGACGAACCTCTCCACAAATCAATCAGAAATCTGTCAGCAACTCAGACAGTGGAAAAATAAGAAGTCCAGACCGAGGGGCGACAGAGCACATTTTATTAACTAAGTCAGCAAATATTGCGCTACAAACTTCAGACACGATGTAGTAGACCACGAGAGGGATTATTTGCTAGTGTACGAGGAAGCACCGCACAAGAAGAAGAAGAAAGTCCAACCCAAATCATAGGAGAAATGATGAATCTATCTAAATGTCGAGTGTGTGACGAGGGCGGAAATTTGGCTTTAGGCCCTTGATGGACGTCAAAGAATTCGATATGATGTTGCAACAGAAAAGTGCGTAACAGTTAAATACACCTATCCCGTAGTCAGCCCTCCTACCCCTCCCGTTTTCTCAACACCATCCATCAGACATCAGATTATGGAACCTTTTCTACTATCAGTTCGTCTCATTATCTTAAAAATAATTTTTTTAAAGAATATATAAATAATATTTGATATGGAGTCTGAATTCTTTCTTCTTGACACGTGTTTAAGATGCACATTACACATTTGACCCCAACATGGCGACACGCTTTATTTACAAAGATGAAATATTTAACGTTGGTTACTTACCTCAAATAACTGCGTAAGAATACAAGATCACGTTCAAAATCCGAGCGTGTTCAATGAGAGGTAAATAAATCCTAATTTGACGACAACTTTTTTTTCCTCCCTCTACTTCTGTCCAGGCGGAAGGATACAGCACACACTACCCACGAACCTTTTTTTTCCCTTCTTCTTGCGCAATGATACAAAATGGGAAATTTCACGCGAGGAAGATGGCCGTTCGGATTATTTCTGCCGATCCGAGCCGATTTAAGTGAACTGTTTTTGAAAGCGAGAAAATCTAAAGTTGAACCCACTGTAGAGGTGAGTGATTTCCCTTGAGATGGGCATGGCCCTCGCATCAGACGCCTGCCTCGGGATTACGTCAAATTGGTTAGCTGAGCTAAGAAACGCCGCGGAAACCTGGTCGGAAGACGCCGTCCGAGGCTTTAAGGAATTTGCCGTCAATGCTAACTGGATTACAAATACGGGCCACTGAAGACAAAAGGTACCCCCCTCCCCCAACCCCATCTTCGAATTAAAGTTTGCTCGTTTAGGATAAACACGACAATTGGTCCCTTCCACAATTCCTTCACCGCTTTGAACGCAATCCATTGAAAAATTACCGTAAACGTAAATTGTTGGGAAGGGATCGGATAGGTTGGCGTGAAGGGATAGGGGGTATGAAGGGATAGGGGTGTGAAGGGATAGGGGGTGTGAAGGGATAGGGGGTGTGAAGGGATAGGGGTGTGAAGGGATAGGGGGTATGAAGGGATAGGGGGGGGAAGGGGGAGGGGGTGTGAAGGGGTAGGGGGTGTGAAGGGATAGGGG